>VWYP01031425.1:44240-74214 GCA_013400435.1 Pycnonotus jocosus
GATGTTCTCAGCTACGCTGCCTTGATACACTGCAGTACTTCTAACTATTAGAGAGGTTAATGTGATGCTTTTACTGATTTTGCTGCTGGCAGATGAGCACTTCTTTTAGACACTACAAACATACCCAGAAATTATAGAGGTGATGCAATCTGGTTAGAATAAGATTTTACACAGATTTTGTACTTTTTTTTTACAAGCAACCCTACTAAAGCTCACCTGCGTATGCACAAAAGTTTTCAAATTTCCTGGTTTTGTAGGCCTCTACTTTTAGGAGTTGTTTGGGATTTTTAATTTTTTTTTCAGTAAAGGATAAGCCTTTATGGGTATAAATGTTATAATTTACATTTTAAAAACCCCTCATTAATTTCAAAGTTTTAAATAGCTCTCATGTTAGTATCCTCAAATTAAGCACACTTTAGCCTATACACAAATCATGGTGAGTTTAATGTACCTTTTTGTCATGTACTTTTGTTAGTCAGGTATCCTGTTTTAAATGAGCAGATTTGTGATTCTAACATATTTTTGCCTTCATCTATCTAGATCTGGAAAAAATCTACAGATAGGTTTCTCCATTTGCACAAAAATTTTTTCTCCTTTTGTATATGTAAAGTATCATGGTGGTCCTACTGGGAAACAGGGAAACCAACATACTCTCACACAGAACCTGTGAGAACTGCCCTTTTTCTGAAGTAGGAAGTGAGTTGAGAGGAAAGGATCCTAAAATGCTTGAAAAAATAACAGAAGAGACAAGAAAATGAAGAAACTGTTTGCAAGGAGAGGCACCTAGGAGCAAAAATTTTTCTTCTTTTTTCTTGTGTTATTCTCAGTCACCTTGACTCCTCTTACTCTTGTTTCCTTTCTCCCCTCTCTTCCCTCTTCCCTCCACTTCCTCTCCAAAGCAAAAAGCAATTGGGCTTTATCAGGAGACAAACTTTAGCCAAGTCATTCTCATGACTCAATAGACTTTGGTGTACTGGTGGTGGTGACTGAGTCACAGAAAATGTGTCCGACTCCATATTCAAAAGCTATCAGAAGGCAGAACTGATTTTCTTAGGGCAGAACTGGGGGCTGTTTAGGTTTAGCAGAGGTTAGGAGAGCAACAAAAGTCTAATTCCAGCTAAGTCATTGAAAAGAGAAAACACAATAACAAAGTAGAAAAATAATGCAAAGAAATACAAGGTCAGAAGCCCTGGTTTCCCTGCTGTGGCTGTTCATGTTTTTACTTCAGCAACCTCTTTTCCCGTTGAGAAAATTACTATGTATTCCAGAAGTGTGCACACATTATCTAATACTGCAGTATAAAAGATTTAGTTGATAACTAGTGCACCATTTTCCCCCCAGTCTTTGCTTTCACTTCACACCAGGTTTTGTAGATTCTATTAACAGCATGAAAAAGAAATAATTACTATAGCACTAAGCATCCTCTCTTCACTTGAAGCTCCACAGCAGCTGAAGGTACAAAGTCCTCTTACAGAACAAAATCCAAAGTGATTCTAGTTAATCAGCAGTTTCCCAGTTGTTCTCATTTTGTTTCTGTGGATTGTAAAGATATCAGCATGGAAGATAAAAACAATTTAGCAAATAACTATGTTGCGAGCAATTATACTAATATTACATACTGAGCTTTAAATTAAGAATTTTCTTTAGTCAGCCTTCATTTTGCACTTCATCAATTCAAAGTTTCTTGTATTAAAGTTCATATGTGAAGATTTCCCAGTCCTAAAATATTAATTGCTCTGTATATAAAGTCATTTTGACACTGAAATACTTTATTGGCCTTATTTCAAAACCTCTTGCCTGAAAACACACAAAACTGTCATGGCCTTTTTGCCCTGAAATGGATTCTTTCATTCAGTATGCAAGAGAACAATCCACAGAGAGAGTCAAGGTATTACTTGGTTTATTTAGAGTTCTGTGCAGAAAACATTTCTAGTTGACAAATCCACAAGCTAGCATGGCAGGTATCTGAACTTCACCATTTATATTTTAGCAAATAAAGGCAATAATGTGTGTTGGCTATGACTTACATGGTTCTCTCATCAGTTAGTATTCTCTCTTCTATCGGTAAATTAATCTCTCACTACTTATGCTAATCCACACGGTAAGTTTCTTCTCCTTTTGAGTTGGTGGGCTTCTTGGGCTGGTGGTTTTGATCATCCACTGCTGGAATTACCCTCTGCCTAGACTGAGGAGTTGGCCTTGTTTGTTCCTCGTATTCTGGCTTTACCATGGTTATTTTGCCAAGTCTCCTTGATTATTTGGTTCATCATTCCATTATGTCTTTGTTCATTTGACATATTTTCTCAAGTTACTTTTTTTCTATTCTTTCTTTATAGATGCAGCTACTGAAGCTTATTAAAGCTGCAATTACTGAGACATGTTAAACATAATTTAACTATTTGGAAACTGCACACCAGTTGTAAACAACTCACACAGTACAACATTTTAAATTTTTGTATCAAAGTGTTCACAAAATTAAGAAAAATAAGCACTTCTGATATTAACAGAAAAGAGGAAAATGAGAATAAGAAAGAAGTCAATGTTAATTTTCAATTTTTAGAGTTCTGTAATTGCCACAATTTTTCTTCTCAACAGTACCAAGATTCACACTCAGCAAAAACTAGATGTTCAATTAAGCTTTAATTGATTCAATTTTGCCTCTGAATATGATGGATGAACTCTTGGGAAATCATATGTATTCTATAGAAACCTTTTTGTTATAGAATTGCACAATTTTGTTTTTAAAATATGTTTGACATTTACATCTTCTGGAAATCAGTGTACATATGGGTATGGTGGCTTTTTTTTCATTGAAAACATTAAAGAAAGGTGTCAGCATTTTATAAATACCAATATTCTGATGATATCTCTTGAAAGCATTTAAGAGATTATTTTTAAAAGATTACTTTCCCAAAATTTTCTTTGTGGATCTTTTTTCCTCCCACTTTTTGAATATAGTAGAGTCTGCCTTCAAATGTGAATGTAACACACAATAATGGCTAAACAGAATGGTTCTCTTGTTATTCTGGAGTGTGTCCCAGCCCAGCTCTTAGCACTACACACACACAAGTTTGTTATAACAAGTACAGCTGTTTTCTCACAGCCTAAGGACTCAGCTCATCTATTCTAATGCCCAAAAATTCCCATTTCCCTCTGCCAGCCAAGCTCATGCAATTTCATACTTGCATTTTCTGAGTCAGAGCAAGTGAGTTGTACTGTGGTCTGTCCTAGTTATCCTATTATCAAGAAAGGTTAAGGTGACCTTCTTTTTAGTTAACAAGGAAAGTAAAAACATGACTTTTACTACTGTGTTGTTACATTGCTGTGTCTGGGATGCTTGCTAATCACAGAAATATTAAGTTACTATTTCCTAATAGAATTATCTATGTTACACATTTTATGCTATAAAATCCTAACAAAAGGATTAATATATTTTTTGTCTAAATTGTGTCATGGAATTAAAATTCTTATTCTGGTTAATATATTAAGCCATCTTTATCTATTTGATGTATTTTCTGACTGTGGCATCATAATATAAATAAGAAATGATTATTTGGGAGTTTTCATACTATGCTCATGAATACTACTCTTTTGCATGGTTATATTAAATAACTGGTTTGTTGTCAGCAATATGATAGCTATAGTACACTTACATGCTTTTTTTTTCTTTCAGAAATAACTCTAGCCTAATCAGGCAGGAAAAAACTTAGCAAGGTAACAAGTGGCATAGAATTTACATGTAGATACCTGAAGAAACAGCAAAGTAATGCTTCATGTTTCTTTGAGGGGAGTTGACTCTCTACATTTAGATCCCATTCTTTTTCTTCTCTGAGCGTTTCTCAGGATTCCTGAGCCTGAGGATGCCCACCATGTCTGTGGCTGCCTAAGAAGTTACAAAGAGAAGATTGGGTTTGTATCTCTCCCTGTATTTGAGGTGACAGCAGAAATTACTGGGTTTCACCATGTGCTTAACAACATAAAAACAGTTTTATACAGATATAGACAATATCTCTCAAAATGAAGTGCTTTGGCATAGTGGAAATAAATTTCAGTTTAACCTGACTACTGACTACTACAGCTTCCTTATGCAATACCCAACCATAACAACAACAACAACAAAAAGACACAAGGAAAAACCAAAGAAAACCAAAACCTAACTAACCCTACCAAATCCCCCCCAAAATCCACATTTCATCAGAACATAAAAAAAATCTATTATGATTAAAATTGACAACCAGAAATTATCAACGCAAACTCGAACACATACTAAAATGATTTATATGTTTCTTAAAATTGATTCTTGGGCTGCTCAAGGTTGGCATACTGCTTTCCTGGTTAGGTTTTAACTATCAATCTAATTGATTGTTTATAAAACAATAAAATGCCTGTTGATCAGGTATGGATGTGGTTTACCTGAGAATATGTATGTTGAACCTCAATGATAAAATATATGAATTATTATCATTATTATTATTACCTGTGTAGCATCATAAAAAAGATCACTAGATAATATTTTGCAATTAAAATGAGAGAGAAGAATAATTTTATAGTTCTATATTTAATTATTCTATCCATTCAGCAAGTCAGTGTGCTGCTAAAAAAACATTTTTTCTTAATGTCTGAAGAAATATTAGTTCAAATCTGAAAATATAACAGAAAAATAATTTTCATCTCCCAAATTAATCTTTCAGCAGTCTGTCTTCTATATTCTACAGGAAGTAAATATCTCAACAAATAAGTAAATTAAAATACGTTTGGGGGTTTGTATATCTTGTATGATACATTATTTTGTGATGGAGCAATTATTTCTGTCATCCTCTCTAACCACTATAAATTTATTCAAATTGATTTGTACATCACCACCTTGACAATTTTGTTTCTTTCATGCCCATCATCTATGATTTTATCTCAATGGCCTTATCCATGAAGCTGAAGGAATATATTTTCTTTAAGAAATAGTGTACCACATAAGCAGAAATAATCTGACTTCACCATCCTTTCACTGTTAAAAGCTGTAATTTAAATACTGATGTGGACCACTGCCTTAACTGCTGTAACACAAAAAAGTTTTGTAATGCATACATTATTTGTTTGATTGTCCATTTAAACACTGAAGAAAATCTGTATTTCCTTTTAGGCAGTTAATTTACTGGAAATTTGTTTGTGGCTGTAGAACATTCAACTTAAACATTTAAATATCATTATTTGCTGAAGGGAATTACTTTGAAGAACAATGCTGATGCCAACAACAGCAGATGTCTATTTCTATGCTCCAAAAACCTCAACTAAAATTCACTTCCAGTAATGAATACTTCTAATCAGCCACTTGCTAATAGTAAAAGGACCAACGATTTTTCACAGCAAAAAAATCCCAATTAGGTGTGAAATTGTGGTAAAAAATTATAAGGTACTAACAAGCCACAGACTTTGAAAACCAAAGTTCTTAGTTTTATCTAGATGACTATTTCAGATATCTTTTTTTTTACTATTCTTGAAGATTGTTTTTTAATTAACTCCCAATTAATTGAAAAGAGTAATAAAACAAGCATATATATTTCATAAATGGTTTATTGACCCTGCTTAACTTGACGTAACCTTTCCAATTTCCACTTTTGACAGAAATCAGTCTTAAATTTCAAGTCCAAATCCAAGGAAACTGTTCAGCAAGTATTTTTAAATGATTTCTTGCTTTTTCACTCCTGCACAAAATTCCACTAGATTTATTGCTTTGTCCCAACACTGTAAGCAAATTTTTGGATATTTCTATGATCCAGTGGGCCATGATCAGAAGTTCCTATCAACTATTTTCCACTACCTGTACAAAGACTGTCCAGGAGCTAAGATTCTCACTCTCGGACCCACTGTAAGAAGAGATGTTCAGTATTAACAAAAATTATTTTGTTTGTCTTAAACACTTTTATTCCCTTTTATTTATATCTTAATAGGCTTAATTCTTCATCTTTTCCTTAAACTGATGTCAGGACCCTGGATCCATCCCCCTCCTGAAGGTTTGGTGCATGGCTTCAACCATTACCCTTTACTCTCTGTAACTATAATTGGATGACATAAATACAAACAGATTGCTGCCAGGCTTTAAAAATATCAAGTCAGATTAATTAAAATATCTGTAATCTAATTCTTTTCTGTTACTCATATAACAAAAATAATAAGTACAGTTTTAGTTCAGCTGTAACAAAATATATTTTTTTAAGTATTTCCCTGCAGTAACTGAAAATGAAATCACAGTTCCTTTTTGCTTCTATGGAGTGAAAACAGGAAACTTCCTCACTGCAAATGAAAGTCTTGGCTTTAACTTAGTCAATTATTTTTGAAATATCTCTTAGAGCAAGAATCACATCTCACTTCCTCAGTGAGCCACAAAAGCAATTAACCTTGCAAAAAAACCCCTGTGCCCTTCTTCATCTGCTTGAAACATCAACCAAATTCTCTGCTTTAAAGTACCAGAGTTATTGAAAGTATTCCAGAATCTTCAAACAAGAAAGCCTCCAGTCTGCTATGTGGCATTTCTTGCTTTTTGCCTGAGACTTTTGCAATCTCCCTGAATTCTACTTGCATTCCAAGATCCAGAAAACAGCTCAGGTATAATTTCCAAATCAACCTTTTCTTCAGTGTTGCTGACCCTGCATTCATCATATATTTTTGGTCATTTTGGAGCATAACTTCTCCTATGATGCCCTAGAGACTGCTCCTCTCTTACACAAACCCGCAATCACATTTGTCAAATTTCTCATAATGTCACAAAATTATCACCTTTGTCTTCTGTCCTCGTGCTATATCACCAACTGTTCTCAGACCTTTGCAGAATAAACTGGTGGCTTGTCTCCTGTGATTCCAGATGGCTTATAAAAATTAAATAAATCAGGGAAGCTTCTGTGCAGCATGACAGAGGCTCAACTGCTTCTTAGCAGGGTCTTGCCCTCAAAGCAAGACACCAGGGAACTACACCAGCAGAAACTTTGTCCCAGCCACTGTCTCGCTCTTTTCTGGGATGTAGCACACAATTCAGTGCAGGTGATGAGGGAAACTTTATGTTTCTGAGCAAAATTAAGTGAAGACAGAAAGCCAGGGGTCAGTGTGACAGAAGGACAGGGAAAGTTGCCCTGACAGATGACACTGGCATATTTTCATTAAATTACCATTTTGAAGAAATAATATCCTCTTCTAAATTACTCTTCTTTGTTTCTTCTTCTCTGCCATTTTACTTTAAAAAACGTTGCTGGACAACTGCTTCAAAACAAAAATAAAAATTGAATGGTGAATTTTTTTATTGCTTGTTCAAACTGATTCCTGATATACAACTTATTTGAAAGTGGCATCAACTGCCCCTCAGGAAGAAGGACCCACCTGTGAAGAAACAGATTAAACCCTTTAAGAGAATAAATGTTCAGCAGTTTGAGCAGCAATTTGACTCATCTGCTTTCCCCAGTGATGTTTCTCTTCCCCTGTACATACAGATCTGACTGACAGATTATTTTTTTAATGCTTTCTCTCCTGGGCTATAGGGCTTCCAGCAATGGCAATCACATGAAAATTAGAGATCCTGTCCCCAGCTTGCATTTTTCTTTCTCTCTCTTTTATGCAGGATTTAGACCCTCAAATGCTCTTTTTTAAACAGTTTAGTTTTGAAAAAAATTCAGAAAGTGAAATGCTTACACCTGTTCCACTGTTATTTTTTTTCTCTTGTCAGTTTGTGCTGTACCTGCATTAGAGTTTGCAGCCAATTCTGCAGAATATCTTCCAAGTAATATTTGAATAATTTTTTTTCAACCTTTTTTTAAATAAGGAAGAGTAGTGGCTGTAGTATGCCTGTGTATCAAGAATTCTTGCTGTGATAACTCTTTCTGCAACTGGGAAACATAAAGCTAAAAGGAAGTGCTGGAGCCATATTTTTTTCAGGAGAAAGCAGAAATTCACCAGAATATAGAGGCAAGTGTGAAAAATGTATGGAAGAAATTACTGTAAATCTCAACAGTCTTGAATTTTTCAAGTTAACATTTCACTGTATGAATATAATACCAGATTTAGAGACCCTTGTCTGTTCAGACTTTGAGAGTACCTCAGGTGAAAGGTGGAGTGTCACCCTTATTGCACATACAGAAAAGACCTATCTTCCAAATAAAACTTGGGAATGCTGGTAAAGCTCATCTATGAGGAGCATTTTGTTTCTTCTGGTATTTTTCAGTCTGTTGCCCTTTGTCTCAGCCTAGACCCAGGGCTAAATTTTAAAGAAAAATAAAATCCTGACCTGTAGTGTGAGTGGGTCTGAAGAGAGCTAGACAAAAGAAACCAGAGGGAGTTAAATTTTTGCTCTGGAGGATTTTCTTATTTTTAACCAATGGAAGGGCTGACTTGTCCAAGTGACTGCCTAAAATTAAGGTCAGGGCAAACAAAAAATCTAGAATTTCAGCTAGCTGGATAAAGACTACCAAGGTGTGGGTGAAAGGAAACATAGCACAAATGATGTTAGGAATCCAATGTCAGAACAATTAATCTTTTAACACTTGAATAGTCTAAATTGTCTAGCTAATACTGCATTAATAGTAGAGCTAATCCTTGAACACAATTTTCTAATATTTGTCTCTTTTCTCTGTCATCCATTCAGTGTCCTTCCGGCTCCACATGCTGTCAGTAACAATCTTCCTCAAGAAGACTTGGGGACAGGGAGGTAGTAACAGCTTTCCACTTATTCTTTTGCATTGCAGCAATCACAAATCATATTCAAGACGAAGGCTGCTGCCTTTCATTTTCCTTAGGGAAAATAAAACAACCCACAGACAGTTTTAATATGATCATTTTGACTGTTTCCCACTACACTAATCTAACTTATCAAAATGTGGAGACACATTTAAATATTTTGTTGGTTTACTCTTATCTTTCCCATTAAGATTATCTCTGCACTATCTACTGTATTGATCACTCAGTATACATAAGCATCATAAATACAAGACTATCATTAGAATTTATTACAGCAGAAAGAGAGAAATTCACCTTCACATTTGAAAAGGCTATTTCCAGTAGTGGCCTTATGCAAAATTGTGCTTCAGAAGAATAATAATTGGATGCTCAGGTCTATGATCTTTCCTTGTATTCATATATTTCCCATGTATTCATCATTTCCCATGTTGACGGTAAGACCTGGTATCTAACAAACCACATGGGAAGAGAGTTTTGAGAAACATTGTACCACTGTGCTGAGCCCTTTGTCTTATGCACAATCATCTTCCTTGAAAAACATACAGAAAAACATTTCACTAGTTCCATGCCTCAGGATACGAAATCGCCTTGGGTGCTCTTACTCTCTAAGACTTTATACAAATAATCATAGAGAATGTTTGATGTGCATTCTGAAAACATCCTAACAGCTCACATTGTGTTTGTGTGGCAAAGTTTTGGTCGTGGGATGCTGCAGGGATGTGTTATGGGAGAAGATGCCAGAGTTGCCCTCATGTACAACACAGAGAGTTCTAGCCAGTAGCAGAATGGACCTGCTTCTGGCCAGGGCAAGTCCATCAGCAGCAATGGTCGTGCCTCTGCAATAAGATATTTAACAAGAGTTTAAAACCACTGAGTAGCAATGGCTGAAAGAAATGAGTGAGAACATGTGGGAGCAACAGCTCTGCAGACATCAAGGCCAGTGCAGAAGTGGGGTGGAGGAGGTGCTCCAAATGCTGGAGCTGAGGTTCCTGTGCAGCCTGAGATGAAGATCAGGGTGGGGCAGGCTGTGCCACTGCAGGCCACTGAATTCCATGATGGATCAGAACTGTTAGTTCTGTAAAGACTATACACCATGAAAAGGACCCATGCAGAAAGGTCATGAAGAAATGTGGGATAAGGATTTGCTTTGGAGAAGTTAATGAAGAATGGCGTCTTGTGGGTGGAACCTCACACTGGAACAGGAAAATATCATGAGGAGGAAGAAATGGCAGAGACACAGATTTATTAAATGACCACGTTTCCCATTCCCCATCTACCTGTGCCATTGGATCAGGGGAGGAGGTAGAGAAATTGTGAGTGAAGTTGAGCCCAGGAAGAGGAGAGAGCTGGGAAGCAGAAGAATTCAGATTAATTCTTATTTCTTATTATCCTACTCTGATTTTGATTGGCCATAAACTAAATTAAGTTTTACATCACCTCAACCTTGAGAATTATATTAGTTTTCATTATGAAAGATGTATTAAGGCATTTAAATTCCTCATGGATTTTACATGTGCTTTTGTATGCAAATACAGCCTTTCCTAGATGTTTCTGGAAAATAAATTTTAGCATTTGAGAGCTGAAAACTCAATGATTTTTAGATCATTCTGTCAAGTAGAGGAGGGTGTACTTGGCCCTACATCCCTCAAATGACATCAAACTCTGCAGCAGCAAAATGTACGCCTCAATACCAAACAAGAAACCTTTGACTATCCATAAGAGATCAAAAGTAACAACTAGAGGATATCTAAGGAAAACAGGTGAGTTCAAAAGCAATAGTGCTGTTTAGTCTGCTTGCAGCTACAAGGACTTTGAAGATGCACCAGTGAAACTGCACATTTCTTATTTCATAAAGGCAAGTGAATAACACTATTTCTTTAATTCTGTGGAAAGGCTCATGCTTTCAGTAGCACTTCTGAATGAGAAAAGCCAATTTCAGCTGCAACAGGATGTATCTAGCTGCCTCTTTTATTTTTACATTAAGAGAAACTAGAGCTAGATAGATAAAATAAAAGTTCCCAGGAATAAAATTTAGCCATTTTTCATTCAACTATTCAGTTGGAAAACAATAAATTACACAATAATTTTTATATGTATCTTGTTGGAGGCAACACCGGCAGTGAGCTAGTTAAGAAATGACAAGAACTTTCCATGGCTAGGTAAAAATGTACTTAAAAAAGAGAGAGTACCTTGAGAACAAATATAAACACACATCAAGTAAGTAATATATTTTGATACTGAATTTAGAAAGAAAAAATATTCTCATGATCCAACGTGTTTTTTTTGGTAGATATTTTCTGTAGCTGTGATTCTGTTTTCAACATAAAAAATAGCACAAAATGCAAAAAACATACTGTCTTGTCTCCTTGCTTTCTTTTCCCCAATACCTTGTTATTTTCTATGCCTAAAAATAACTATTATTATTATTATCATCAATTTCTTCAATGTAATCTTCAATGTTTGCCTTGTCTTCAGTTTTTGACCTGTAGGTCATGTTATTGTTGGGGTTTTTTCACATTTTTAATCTGTGTAATATACAATGACAGAATATACATTATTCTAGACTTCTATTTTTACTGAAAAATTTTCTTTTTTCTCAGGCTGAAGCGTGAGACACTAATTTGCATCCCTTATTTTCAGAACACTGAATCATGGCAATGGGCACAAAAATATGTTGTAATATGGGACTACTTTTTGCTTATTTACTATCTAAAATGTAGTACCATATAGTTCACATTGCTACACATTAAGATTAAATATGTGAAAATTTGCAATCATTTGTCCAGATCAACATGCAGATCTCTTGACTTTCCTGAATACTACTCTTTAGTTTACATGACCTAGCCAGGCAGGTAGTACTTAAAAAGCCATGGAATAAATATATCAATGTAGATAATAGATACAGTGGATTTATAGAAGATTTGTCCTTATGTGTTCCAGGTCATATGATGGATAAAATTTCACTGTGCAAGTGTGCCAAGATATGTGGTTGCCATAACCACCTTGAGCATGTAATTTTTCTAGGTGTAATCATCTGCCAGCAATTACTGCAATACTTTTTTTTTTTCAAAGGAGTGTACAGCAGACCCTGCAAGAATCAATAGAACATAGTATTTTAAAAGAATGCATACTGTAATGAAGAAAGCTCTGTACGTGAATAACATCACTGATATACTGAGGACTGAGTTTCTTTGCAAGAAATGCAAAGTTCATGCCTTTTTTAATTCTAAAACCCAAAAGTTACAGACAACCACTTTGGCTGTGCACTGCCCTTTTATTACAACACTTAACTATAGTGTCAGACCTACTGCCTTGTATCTTCACAGGTAAAGATTCAAGTGAGTGCAGAGCTTTGTTTCTTACAGACTGCAAGTGAAAATTATATAGAGAATTACCAATAGTAGCTCAAAAAGCAACAGGCCTGCTAGTCCTGGGTGGGCTGGAGGGAGCAGTGAAAGGATATAGTGAAAGTAGAATTGAAAATACGAGAGTGTCATAGCAACAGAGGCACTAACAGAAACTCTGGCTGCCAGGAGCTGTAATACAGACAGACTAGAAGGAATGTTTTGCTCACCTCCATTGAGATTAATTCCAAGGGGGAATATCCTCACATGTTCCTTGAAAATTTATGCCACAAGTATTCCTATTTGCTAGTTCATCTTATTACTCATGAGATAAGACTGGACTGAAAGTCAAGATGTAGCTGGGCTAAGAGACTCAGCAGCAGGCTTACTAGCAGTCAACAGCTGAAGACAGAAAGTAGAAGATGGTGAATGCTTTCTGCAGCAGACCATTGAATTATAGAATGTCCTGAGTTAGAAGGGACCTTAAAGATCTTCTATTTTCAACCCTCTCTGCCAAGAGTAGGGACACCTTTCACTCCATCTCAAAGAGAACATTTTTTTCCTAGTATCTAATCTAAACATACCCTCTTTTAGTTTGAAGCCCTTCAAATTCTCCCTTATCCGGTCTCTGCATACCCTTTTAAAAAGTCCCTCTCCAGCTTTCTTGTAGGATCCCTTCAGGTACTGGAAGACCACAATTAGGTCTCACCAAAACCTTCTCTTCTCTAGGCTGAGCAATCCCAATGCTCTCAACCTTCCCTCACAGGAGACATGTTCTGTCCCTCTGCTCACCTTGGTGGTCCTGTTCTAGACTCTGACCACCAGGTCCTTGTCCTTCCTATGATGGGGACCCCAGAGCTGGATGCCTTTCAAGCGGGGGTCTTACAATTACATACGTAAATGACTTGGCAGAAAATGAAGGCTTGCACAAAGCCCTGTAGAGTAAGGAAAAGGATAACATTTTAATAACAATGGGGTTTAACATTTGAGAACAAGAAATTGTGTCTGTATTAATATAAAGAAAAAAATTCAAGATATTGAAGTTTCAAAGAAAGTGATCAAATTAAGTGGGTTTTAATTTTCTGAGTGGCCAATATATTCCCCATCCTTTATTGGTTTTCATGCTAAGTGCACAAAGCACCAACAGGCTGCCTGGAAAGATATGTCCTAAAACAGAGACCACAACCAAAATGAGAAGTAGACCAAAATCTTTGATAGATACAAACAATAAAATGACCTGACTCCTAAGAAGTGTCTCTGTATCAGAACCAATATTCATTTGGACTTTGTGTTTATGAGTTTATGATAATTTTGTTATAAATATTTCAGTTATGAAACTGTTTGAAGTTATTACTGTTTATTTGTGTACAATTGACTAAGTATGATCTAATTCTATGAAATTTTTTCCTTTGCTTGTAAAAGTTATTTTGTCCAGCCTAGTCTTTTGTGCTCTCTTGAAAGGCTGCTTACTGGACAGAGCATTTTGCAATCTCCAAGACTTGTCTCACCTCGTGGGAACTCGGGAATGTTTTTGCCTCCATCCTCTGGCCAGCTCAAGGTCCCCTTGCAAAGGGTTTGATCCACTCAGATGTTTCCAGCAATGCATGTTGGGCATGAAATACTCATATACTCTGATTTAATCAGCTGTAATTCCTGTACTTAACATAGGTATGTGGGGTTTTTAGGTAGTTTTCTTAGCTAGTTTTCTTTGCTTCTGAAGCACGGTTCTTGTAGAAGTTCTGGGTACATGTTACATCAGTTATCTGGGAATATAAAGGAATTAGCTCTCTGCACCAGAAACTTGCCATGGACTTACAAATACACTTTTTGCTGAAAATGTGTTTCCTTGTTCAGTAGGTATATTTTTTATTAATAGAAACCAGACAATTGCTGCATGAAGTCATTCTCCCACACACTGTCTGCAAATAAGCATTGTGGCAGCCCTGCTTCCAACTGCAATCACTGGCTTTCAAGGCTCCAGGGAGCTGCAAAAATATTTTCTCTGTCTTGAAATGTAGGAATTTCATGGGCATTTTCATGTACATAAATAGAGCCATACAAATTCTGAATGACTCCCTGGCATGAGCATTGCAGGGAGAAGCAGCAGTAGTCACTCAGCTGCATGCGTATGTACCCCTGGATTGACAGCAAATCACAAGTAATTTGGCACTTTTACTCCAGCTTATGAATGAGAGATAAGGTGACCAAAGCTAAAGGTGTCAGGAGTTCAGACATAGGAACTGTGCTACTTTCCAATCCCTGATATCAAACATCTGTCACAGAGATGTTTCGCCAGATTCAATTCTAGTCTCAAGTCACTTGGTACAGTCACACCTATCAACCTCTTTTTCCCCCTCATTCATTAATGTGTTTGTACAGGTCTTCAGTTCACATTCTCTAAATACCTGAGAACTACTGTGTTTCAGTATTTTGTGGTGATTTTCTGGGATTTATATGGGATAATGACTAGAAGGCCTATGATTTTGAGCTATTAGTAAAGAGGAAAAAATGAAGGAACAGCTGATAAATAGTGTTTAGGAACTGGCTCGTTTTCTAAACTCAAGTCCCAAGGAAGATCATTAGAAAACATGTAGGATATTAGAAGTTCAAACTCTGGCTAAAACTCAGTAATCTCTAATTAACAAGCACTATCAGATCTATTGCAGCATTTGGAATGCCAGTGGCTAGAAACCATCCAAGCTTGAAGAAATTATTGAACCATATTTGATTATAACATAAATTAAAATAGGTAGCCTTCAAGAGAAAGGAGAGCAATTTGTTATGATCTCCTATCCTTTTACACAATGTCATATAGATACACCTTTTCTATAGCAAATGGAGAGGCATTAATTATGGGTGCTGACCATCTATGTTAATCTGTACTTTTTGTTTCACATAACAATTTGAGTAACTTTCCACAACTAACTGAATACTATATTATTTGCAAGCAACACTACTCTGAAAGGTCACCACTCTAAACTTAATTATACTAAACAATCAGAAGACAAAACCTCTCCATTAGTAAACTTGGATTTTGCAAGATGCAAGCTTATCCTCACATACTTTTTCCTTCCAAATTTGAATTATCTTGAAGTAAGTGTGTATTCACAATAAATGCAATGCATTATTGATAGAGCAAAAAACCCAAGAGAAATTTAGCTCATTACTTTTGAGAGAAAGTCTTTATAATTTTGTTTTCATAGAATCCTAAAATCTTTCTGAAGAAGAAAAATCTTTCTTTAGAAGACACAGAATGATCCCATATAACAACTGAATATTGCTAGTATCATCAATTTTAAAAAATCATTAATTACATTCTTATTTTCATTCAGAAAAATAATGTTAAATTATTTATGTAAGACAAAATAAAAAATAAATTGTGTAAAACAGTATTCATACTGGGGTGGTGATCAAAGTTTCCACCACATTATGAATTAAAAATTGAGACTACACATAAAGTGATTCAACCTGCAAAACAAAGGGAGGCCAAGATGCTAGCACCACAAGCTAAATTCAAGAAAACATATTTGATGAAGTTCTTCTGAAGCCCATATAAATTACTTTGGTTCTCCATCCCTATATTTGTATAACTCAGAAGCAGCCATGGAGAAACTGAGTTGCAGTGTTATAACTGAGTTATTTCAATGTGGTTAGAATGAGCCTCCAGAAAACATAGTATGAACAAGTGAATTACAACATGACTCCTCTGTGGTGGTACAGGTTGGCTATTTTTCTCTGTCCTTAATTACTCAGTTTTAATTATTAGCTTACATTTCAAGTTAAAAACCGGGCTTTTGTTTCAGCCCCTCTTGTTAAAGAGGGGCTGCTTAAACTTTGCTTTAGTAATACCTTAAAGATATTTGAGAACAAAACTGTAGAAAGTCTAAGTAGGATTAAGAAGTTGGTGTTGTATAGTACACCAATATTCAGACTAGAGTTTGGCCACGTTACTTAGTCTTTCAAATACATTATTTTGGTTTAGTAAGATGAGATATATAAAATAGAAAAATTTCTGGTTTTACAGATACTATTTTCTATCCTTGTTAATGTGAACGCTCATCAATTATCATCTGAAGAGGTTAATGTCCCACTCTTGAGGGACTGGTTGTGTAGAACAAGCTGGTACAACGGGACTCCTTTTGGACTTCTGAATGCTTGAAAGCCCAGAGAGACTAAACCTGCAGTTCAACTACAGACTAGATTGTAGGGTACCTGGGCTTCTTGTTAAGAAGGCAAAACTTTTTTATGTGGGTAACCACTCTGTATATTCCACAAAAATGGTGCAGATACAACTTTGGAGTTTATGAGCAGTCGACATTAGTGTTCAGTAGAAATGTAGACAGTAAGGAGTCTTGTCATGCTGCACTCAAATGCTGCAAAATAAAATGCAGGGGAGAGAGAGAAGTTGTACTTGGAAAAGACTGGTAACCTTATCACTATTATTTGCTAAGTAAAATTGCTCTCAATAAAACAAAACATGTACAAATGCACATCATTGACACTACATTGGAGAGAAAGGAGGATATGAAAGACATGAACTTGCTTTGTGTTCTGAAAGGTAATTTCTTCCATCTAGAACAAACAGAGAAAGAAAAGGAGGAGCTTACTCTGCCACTGTCAAATTGTGGCAAGGAACTCAAGGAATGAACTAATCTTGTATTCCATCTCAATATGACATGTTTCTTGAGGAGAAAAAACTCCCTTCCCCCCCACACGAAACAAATTACCCCAAAACAAA
Source organism: Pycnonotus jocosus (assembly GCA_013400435.1). Lineage (NCBI taxonomy): Eukaryota > Metazoa > Chordata > Aves > Passeriformes > Pycnonotidae > Pycnonotus > Pycnonotus jocosus. The sequence continues at coordinate 61,038 of VWYP01031425.1, forward strand.
ACAAAAACCAACCCCCCCATCCTCACTTTTCTCAGAATTCCACTGATTTTTCATTGGTTCATTATGTGATGAAATATCCATTGGCTCAACATGTTACAAAATGTTACGCGTGTCTGAGTTTTTAAAACCAATGTAAAACAAGCCAACAAATATTCCTGAATACTCTGTACAGTCATATAGACGTAACATGTCTACAGCTGTCAGGGTTTATGAGTGGATTTGGTATTCACTCAGATGTGATCACCTCAGTCTAAATTCTAATGCTTTTTAGACACATTGTTGAAGCTAGACAATGATTCCTTAGTAAAATTAATTATGAATGGCATCTTACCGAACACATATGAGCCTCAGATGTTCAAAAAGAAATTGTTTTACTACCGCTCTAATTTGTTTTACTTATTCCCACATCTTCACCCTCTGTTAATTAATGCTTTACCACAAGCCACACTTCTCTTTCCATTTCTCTGAGGAGTGCATATGGTGTTTCTGAAAGAAAGAAAAAAAATTAAAAAATAGTTTGATTCCTGAATGAGAAAACAGTCTTTAAAAGCTTCTCTCTGAGCCTTTAGTCTCTGTTCTGAACATTTTGACAGAAACTACACTGTGTAAAAAGAAGACACTGGGTTTCTTTGAATGTTGTTGTTGTTTCCTGTAAGAGCCATGGAGAACTTGGCAGCAATTTCCTGCAGTGTAGATGTAATGGTTCTCACTTCTACCAAGTTAATTACTTTGGCAGCAATATATCATCAAAGCTCAGGTTCTGCTACCAGGTAATTACCACCTTATAATTAAGTATCTCTTCAAAATCATTTAGTCTCTGGCTTTGCATCATTTGTAATTGATTCCACAACACTGAAATAAGTCATTTTCCATAGGCCTTAGAGTCAAAGAACTTGTACATCTGATGTTGAAATAAAGTTAAGAATACATCTCCATGAGCTCATATTTCAGCTGGTTTCCAGCCATTCTGGATCCTGACCAGTGCTGCTACTTACAAATTTTCACAGAATCATAGAATGGTTTGAGGTGGAAGAGACCTTAGATGAACCTTAAAGTTCATCTATTTTCAACCCTGTTGCTATGGGCAGGGACGTCTTCCATTACCATGTTGCTCAGATCCCCAGCCAACTTACTCTTGAACACTCCCATGGATGGGGCATCCACAGCTTCTCTTGGAAACCTGTTCCAGTGCCTCACAACCCTCACAGTAAATATTTGTTTCCCAATATATAATCTAGATCTACTCTCTTTCAATTTGAAGCCATTCCCCCTTATTATGTCACTGTATGCTCTTTTGAAAAAGTCTTGCAGGCTCCCTTCAGGTACTGGAAGGCTGCAATGAGGTCATACCAAAACCTTCTCTTCTCCTGGCTGAACAATCCCAATTCTCTCAGCCTGTCCTTGTAGGAGATGTGTTTCATCCCTCTAATCATCTCAGTGTTCTCCTCTGGACTGGGTCCAATAGGTTGATGTCCTTCCTGTGCTGGGGATCTCAGGGCTGGATGCAGCATTCCAGGTTTGGTCTCAGCAGAGCAGAGCAGAGCAGAGCAGAGGGGCAGAATCCTCTCCCTGGCCCTGCTGCCCACGCTGCTTTGGATGCAGCCCAGGAGACGTTTGTCTCTCTGGGCTGTGAGTGCACCATTCTGGGTCGTGTCCAGCCTCTCATTCACCAGCACTCCCAAGTCCTCAGCAGGTGTTATCTCAATCTGTTCATCCCCAGCCTTTGTTCATAATGGGAGTTTCCCTGATCAACATGCAGCACCTTGAACCTGGTCTTATTAAACCTCGTGAAATTCCCATGGCCCCAGTTCCTAAGCTTGTCCAGGTCCCTCTGGATGGCATCCCATCCTTCAGGTGTGTCAACAGCACCACTCAGCTTGGGAGCATCTGCAAACTTCCTGAGGGTGCACCCAGTCACTTCGTCTATGTTGTTAATGAAAATATTAAATAGCACTGGTCCCAGTATGGACCCCTAAGGGACACCACTCGTCTGTGTCCACACCATTACCTGGGTACTCTCTTAGTTTTCCCAGGTAATGACAGAATGAGTAAAATGTCTGCAAGTAGTTTAACGTGCTGAGGATTAAACAATCCATTAAAGCCATTGGAGGGACTGCTGAGTTCATTCTTCCTCTTGATCAATGTATTTAAAACAAGTACATGATTCTGTTTGCAATCAAGAATACAGTCCAATGGTGTCTGATCAGCCTGGGCTCTGTCTTCAAGAACAGGCGCCCAACTGGCACAGAAATGTTTCCATCATGGCTAAAGAGTCTCCTCAATCTCAGAAGCTGCTACCAGCTGTCTTCATCTCCTGTGTCTAATCAAGGGAAAAGAGCAAACCCAACATGTCAAACACCAAAGCTTCTTAGATCTTGAAGCCCGAAATTCTTGCATAATAGGTAAGAAAATAAGCACAAAGGAACAAATGAAAAAAACACCCATATTTTTGTGGCATTAGGTGTCACAGGGACTGATTTTCTTCTGCACACTGAGGGCTCCATTTTCAGCATGGAATCAGAGTTGTAAATTTTGACTGAAGTGTGAGGACCCATAATAGAGCCAAAAACAATTGAGACAAGAGTCTTAACAAACATCTCTCCCCTCAGCATTTGCCAAGGAAAGGTTAACCTTTCTCTTATGGCACACAACATGATTTTGCCAATCCCTGCCTCAGATTCTGTGCTCTACCTTCTCACTCTACTTGTGACTATGGACTACACCAAGCAGCAGAGCATCTATAAATGGAGCTACTGCAGCATTCAGGTTGTATCTGACTTGCTCAGGAAGAACCTGTTAGTAGGAGTCATAGCTTTCAACTGCTCCAAAAAGTTGTTTTTCCTGGCTGGAGTATTGTAGCAATAGAAAGATCAGCCCTTGCTTGGTTTCCAGCCAATATAGAATTACAACAAATAAGACCAAACGTACAAAACTGCTACAAATTCATTGTTTTCATGTATGTACAGCACATGGAGCTGGCCTCGGGCAGACTGGCAGATCTGACCTTGTCCAACAGTCAGTAAGTCTCGCAAGGCTGACAGATGATGCTGAGTTTGTCTCCTGGAAAGGGTTTTTCTCAAAGGTGATATGGTAAAGAAAAGAGTAAGAAGAAAGGAGAAAGATTCATCTATACATGGAGACTCTGAAACTTATGAAGGCATCGGAACAAATTGTAGCTTCTAACTGAAAATGTGTGTAGAAATAATGCCCCTGGTAAGAGCAAAAAGATTGATCACTAGACCTACCACTTGAAAATGATCTGGCATGTGGGATCTTGTCACAGGCTTTTGTCTTATTTCTGCAAACAAGAAGCACGCATCTGGGATTCTACTGCTCTCAAAACAGAAACTATGTTCAAAGTACCATGACCACTTGCCAGTGAGTACCATTTCATGCTAGATGTCTAACTTAGCAACAGGAACACTGAGACCAGAAGAATTTAGTATGAATATAATCTTTATCTTCTCTTCATATCTGATGTCCAGGATATAAATATTTTAGTTGATTAATTAACTTTTTCTTTTAATCAGATATCCTACTTTGGCATGTTCTTTGGAAAAACTCCTAATTGAGATGAACAGTAAAATACAACTATTTTGCTATCTGCCTGTCCTACTCTATTTTAAACTAGGCGGAAAACATCTTTCACAATGTCTAATACAGATCGTATCTAGTAGCCAAGATAAGAAAAAAGAGATCTTGATTCATTGAAACATCAGTATTTTCAACTATACTAAAGGCTGAAATGTGATTTCGGCCAAAGGACAGCATTTCCCACAGTTAGATGCTTTGAAAATTTCCCTCTGAATAGTTCTCCCAGCTGCTAGTAGTAAAGATCAAGTATCTCAGATTATATAAGCACACTTTCACCTATATTTTCCTTCATTCAGTTGTTCTAAATGGAAAAGATTGCTTACCAGTGTGCATGAGTTTTCCTATGTAAAAATCATTGGGCAGTAGCTTCAGCAGTTATTAATCACTTGAACTGCAATGTTTCTCTGCTGATTTAAATTAGCTGTGGATATGCTTCATCCTGTTTCTTACTCTATCTATGCATAAATCCCAGTGCACACATATTATCTATTCCACTGAGCCTATCAAAGTCAGAGACTTCAAATGATGCAGAAAAAAATCTTCAGAGAAGGTAACAGTCTGCTGAACTTCTGCAAAGGAGTTTCAGACAGTAGAAGAGTTCATTCAGAGAGAGAAAAAAAGTGGATGCTAAGAATACCAAATTTAACTTTGATCTGCTTCATATCAAAGAGCACACATATTTTAATTAGATCTCAGGCTCAAAAAATATTATTGAGTTGCCAGATAGAATTAGAAACACTTAGTGTTATCTTTGAGGAACTTGGGGATTTCCACGCTGGCAGGAGAGCATTAATTACAGTAAGTAGTGCACCATAACTAACTATATTTTTGAAAAATTTGCAATGTGCTTAGTGTTCATGGCTTTCACCAGAGTGAGAGCACAAAACCAAATTTTATTTACTGACAAAACAAATCATGGCATGACCATTAACTTTGTAGGTTTTCTTATGCTGCAAAATACAACTGCAGAGTAAACATATATTTATATAAGTAGGTTTTGCAATCCTTGAGTTTAGGAAGGAGAAGAAAAGTTTGTATAGAGATGTTATATCTTTTATGAGGTAGCTGAAACAGCTAATGAAAAGTAAGACATACTATGAGACCAAAATACCTTCATCACTGTACTGAACCATTGAGTTCTCAATAGTAGTAATAGTAGTAATAGCTACTGTTAGTCATAAACTTCACTCTACATAAACTTCATAAATCTGTTGGATAAGACTGGAAGGAATAGCCTTAGAGGGTAAACAAATTAATGCAATCAACCTATTAGGCACAGGGTAGTGAGCAGCCATTTGGGGAAACCTCTAGCCAGCCTTCTTAGCATGCCATAACTCAAGTAGTGTTCAAATTATCTTAAAAATAATCTAGATGTTTGACAAGAACATTCTGTTGGAAAGCTACTTCATATCTTCCTTTATATAATTTTTCAGTTGTTCTACTATAATTAATAATAGCCAGTACATACCAATATGCTTCCACACTGTCATGATTGGGGTTTTTTCCTAGTTAAATACCTCTCCCTTCTCCTTTACATTCACACAGTGAGTACTTAGAGAATCTCTTCCAGCTTTATTTTGTTGAACTAAGAAAGTCAAGCTCTTATAGTTCCCATTTGTATGAAATACTCCCTCTGTAACCTGATTACCTTAAAATGTCTTCAGGTGAGAACCTGTTCTGAATTTGTCTTTTTTCAAGTCAGCAGAACAGTATTATCCAGAGAATTTCATAACCTATTCCTCATCCTGCCACAATAATATTAATACTCTGTTACTGATAACAGATCAGGTCCCAATCCCCAAAATTCATTTAGTAATTTAGTCCAGAACAATAACATTTCTGCCTGACCCACTGTTGCTTCAACTTTCCCATTCTCCCATCTTTCTAACTTTATTGTTTCTTGAATGAACCCGTGCCATACTTATCAACAGCTTCCCTGGGCAATGCATTAAAAATTCTACTCCTTTTCATGGAAAATCAGTTAGTTCTGTTTGATACAAGTTAGCCTCAGTAATCCCATTATTTTTTTTTCAGTGAATCCCGTCTTATTTTGTTGGTTTATGTGTAGCTCCAATTTTTCATCAGACTATAGTCTAAACTGTTAAAAAAGCCAGAAATCAAAGCAATGAGTTTTTAGTTGCTTGTGTGGGGTTTTTTTCCCCTTAAATATAAGCTACATTCTGAGGGTTCCCGAAAACCCTGAATTATCACTCTCCTGAAGTTGCCTGTCTCCTTTGTTTTCCTTCTCAGTGCTACTGACACAAATATATTACAGGTACACTTAAAAATTCTAAGTTAATAACAGATTGGTAACCTGTTTTACCTACTTAACATCCTTGAAAAGTTACACAGCTGTCAGTGCTATCCTGGTTTCAGGGTAGAGTTAGTCTCTTCACAGTAGTTGTTACACTGCTTTGTTTTGGAATTGGAATGTGAATGGTGCTTTGGATTCAGAATGAGAATAGTGTTGATGTTTTGGTTTCTTTGCTAAGTCATGTTTATCCTAAGTCTCATGCTCTGCCAGTTAAGAAACTGGGAGGGAGCACAGCTGGGACAGGTGACCTGAACTGACCAAAAGGATACTCCACACCATAGAACAACCTGCCCAGTATATAAATTAGGGAGAGTTACCCAGAAGGGGATCTGGTCTAGGTTCAGGAAAAGGGTCTGGCATCAGTCAGTGAGGGGTGAGCAACTGCACAGTGTATCACTTAGTTTTCCCTGTTCATCTACATTCATACTATATTTTACTCTTATTGCTGTATTTTACTTTATTTCCATTTATCATGTATCTCAACATACAAATTTTGCTATGATTCTGCTCTCCATTCCACTGGGGTAGACATAGAGAGAGGGGATGGAGTGAGGGGTGCATAGTGCTTGATTTCCAGCTGGGGTCAAACCACAACAGTCCAATAGACAGGTCTGCTTCAAAACTCACTCTGGAAACTCAGAAGAACTTAGTCTCTGAAAACAGTATGTATTTAGCAGCACTCAGTGTGTATGAGAAGGTTACTCAGAACACAAAGAGTTATACAGCAACAGCTAATCCTGTTTGGAAAACTCAGGTGAATTCCTAATCACAAGTGAATTCTGGTCAATAACAGCCTTGAGTACCATAATTCATGTTTATAAACTATGGGGGTTTTTTGGATAATGTTTTTCTTATGTACTATAGGCTAAGTAACTGTTTTCTTCAAATTCTTAAGTTGGAAAAAAGTTATTCAAAAACTGTTTATAAAACTGCATAATAGGAATACCTTTCAAGGCATTCATTGTAGCATAAAAATGTTGTTAGAACAGAGCAATTCCTAAATTCCGTGAAGCAATTCCTAAGTTCCTTCAAAGTAGATGCTTGCTTCCTTCACTTGTCCCTCAAATTCAATCCCAGTGAAACAGTGTCTGAAGGTAGTAGCTGGACAACCACAGCAATTTTATGAAGCAGATATTTAAAACATCAATTCTGATTAGATAAACTCTTGCTATTACCCATAGTTCAGACATCTATCAGGCTGTCAGTGCTTGCACTCATTCATAGATCACACATAAAAGTCACAGCAGAATGTGATTACTGACTGACAGATAAAACTATTAATATCTACACATTACACTGAATTAATACATAGCATTTTAGGTGATTCAGCAGTTCTTAGTAGTAACATTTATTTTTAGCATGCTTTCTTTTTCTGCATGCTTTCATTTTCTTCTTGGATCTATATTGGGCATACTTCATTTGAAAGAAATTATATGTTTCTTCATTAACAGAATAATTAAGGACCTCAAATATGCTTCTGTTTATGGCAGAGATGATGTTTTGATTATCCCAAAATAGAGTGAAAGCATCTGGCTGGGAGTCTCAGTACTGCTGAAGTAAAAACAACACGTTTCTAATGGATGGTTAAATAGAAGATACTTAAACTGAAAATCTGAATAATTTTAAAATATACCAGAGCATTACAGAATTGCCTGACTACCTGTTTCCCATATCAAATTGGTAGATTGTAAAGAGTCTTACAGGAGCATTACTAGATTATACTCTTTCCAGTAGAAGCACAACATCATGGTCTATCCTACGCAAGGACTGATTCTTTTATTGTGTCTTGACTGCACAACTGTGGACAAGAAGAATGGTGCATGAGTCTTACATCAAGACTTAAGAGCAATAAAATTTTAAAAACGTATTCTTTCTTGATAAGGTTTTTGTGGTAGGATGCTCTTTAAGATTGGTATTATTAGCCATAATGAGACAATCTGTCAGCAAACTGATTTATTCTAACATTAAACTTTGGCAAACAAAGCCTGACAGTTGATATTTCAAGCAGACCTATTCATGTGTTTAAAGCCCAACTCATTCTGCAGTGCACATTTCACAAACTATGTAGCATACACAAGATTCAAATATTTATATCCTCATGGGACACCCTTTTTGCAAGCTCATAGATATGCAATGACAAAGTAGCTGACTTATATGATAATGTGCAATACAACTAGTCATTATATATTGTAGAAGATGTAGTTTTCTGAAGATCCAGTCTTTTTTACAAAGTCTGTGTTCAGAAATGTTCTAAATAGTCTAGAACTACTGAAGTTATTTTATTCTCATTTTTCTTTGAACACTTGGTCCCCAAAATTAATTAAAACACTGGCTTTTATCTTTGGCCTGTTAAAACTTCTTTTATTATTAGAACATATTGTCGTCACATGTGGCTGTCAGGAGAACAAAAATCTTGATTAAAAGATCAGCTAAACTAGATAAGATATTTACCTGTTAAGACTCAGCATAAATGTTATTCTGAGAGTGAGCTATAAGTAACTGAAAAAAGATACAAATATTACATCAACATAATTTTTCTCTTTCTATTTCTGAAAATTCATAAGAAATAGTATCAGATCATATCACATCAATTGCTAAACATTGAAACATAACAGGTCAGCTAGAGAAATCAGTATCATCCTTCATAATTTCTTCCCTCCCTGTAACTTCTCCCCTGATTTGAGCAATCAGTGTGGCAAAATCTCCTTTTACCAAAATACTCTGTTAGAACTTGACAAACAGGACTGGAAAGCTGCAATTAGCTTGAGTAGAACAACTCACGTATTTTATGCACAAAATTACTTAACAATTGCAGGTATAAAAAATACTGGTATAAAAATATTAAAGAATTATAGATGATAGTGGATGTTTATACATATGAGTCTTATAATGATATTACAAAGAATTATTCAATATTTTACAGTTACATGAGACAGCTATGAAGTTTTATGCTAACAGCTTGAAAGAAAACTCTATCTTGGATGAAGAAATATTGACCTAATCTACACCAGAAAGAAAAAAAAAGCCACTGTCAGAATCAGAGGTTTTGTTGGGTGCAAGAAAAGGTCGAAATCTGCAAATTGCAGAATTAATGCATAAAGTATCTCCTAGTTTAAATAGTGAAATCTCCACAGGTATATGGCCCTCTCGTATAGAACCTTTAAGGTTGGAAAAGACCTCTGAGATCTTCAAGTGCAACCGACAACCTAGCACCAGGGTAAGCAGGACTCCCACCTGCCTTCAGAATGTGGTCAAAGTAGGTCTTCTCACTCACCATGAGCTGGCCCAGCATAACTAATCCTCAAAACAATAAATAATTGCTGGTATCACATCTTTAATCCATACCCACAAGCCTGCAGTAACTCAAATGAGAAATCCAAATTGAAATCCAAAATAGCGTCAGTCATGGCTAATTTATTTCAATGAGGAACAGACCTTGAAAAAACAGCCCTGAAGGCAAAATTTTGAGTCTGCTCTTCTTTGGCCTGAAGCCAAAAAATTCTTGTCACAAATTCTTGTGAAATAAAATAAAAATTTTAAACAGAAATGAATTCTGTTTATGAAACTGATTAAAGAAAGGGTTACTAAAAAGTTGGTTTTGGTGGCAAAAACTCCATTTATCTAACAGTGCAACAAAGTTTTTCATGAGGTGTAAGACAATTTCATATGACCTTTTTCAAAAATGATTAAGAAATGCCAGCTTCACTTTGTGTCATAGGCAAAATTAAAACTGAGATGGCACTTCAACCTGTGAGACAAAAAAGAGCAACTATAGGAAGGTGGGATAACATTCCAGTGATTTTTAATGTCTTGAATACTGGAGAAAAACACAGTGCTCTGCCAATTAGGATTTGAGTAAAGCCAGCTGTAAACAATGCTAGTGTTCTCTTCCCTTCTAAATAGAAGTTGACAAAACATGGCAAAAGTATAGGATTCTTAAACAATTTAATTACTACAAAATTTTAAATAAGATTTCTGTCAGTTGAATTATATATTTTGTTTCTTGGCCATATACCATATTTATGTTTCTCAGGTTGGGGTCTTTATTCTTGTTTTCTCCCTATGAAAAAAGAGAAAGTTCCTTACCATTCACTTGCCTCCTAGAACTCAGGATGTTAGGAGAAGGAGGCAGCCAGGATTAGGCTCCTGACAAAGCTCTGGGAGATCTGACATGAAAGCTTGAGGCTAATTTCAAAACAATTCTTTGGTTTGGGTCAGAGCACATAACAGTCCCCCCCCGGGTGCCTGAAAACTGGATTTACAGTTTTCACTCTGAATGATGCACCAACATGCTTTCCCTGCTGCAAGGCAGCAAAAGGGAAGGCAGATAAAACAAAAGCTGTCTTTTGCAACAGTCCCTCAGTTTTCTCAGCACAGAATATTATAGTGGTAACAAATCTGGGGTACTGAAAAACTACAGTTCCCTAAAGTACTGCAAACCCTCAAGATTTCATGAAGTGTCATATTACTTTGTGGTGGGAAGGGTTGAGTTAAATCATTTAAAAACAAAACAAGAAATATATAATTCTTATTCTATTATTTATGGGGAAAAGTTTAAAAATGTGATCTCTGCTGTCTGAAGAACATAAGGTAAAGAAAATATACCCTTTGAAGTTCATGGCATTTATAAAGAGCTGAGTCATGATTTTTGTATGCATGAAGTTGACAGTTATTTATTTAGTCCAGCATAAGTATGAGAAATGGTAGAATAAATAGAATACAGTTGTTTCACTGTTGTCATATACACTTTTAAAGAAATAAAAAGTGACAGACAGTCTTACATTTTGTCTTTACATATCAAAGCCTTTTATTCATTCAGCAAAAAACCTTTAATCAAGACCCCATCTGGAGAAATAAGGATGTGTGAATGTGTGTGTTTCACAATCTGTACACTAAATAAAAGTATTGTGATCTCACAAAGTGCTGTGACACCATCATGGCTTTGGACAAGGCTGAATAGAGTCTGTGCCCCTTTTTAAATCAAGATCATTTTTGTTGGCTGTCCCCATTTCATGGAACAAGAGGAAACCTCCATGTCCTCGGGGGACCACACCCCAGGGCATGGGATCAAAATGCAAGATACATCCAGGACTTGCCTTTTTCTCCTGCTCCTCTAGGAAGACCTTGTCCTACCCAGTATTTTAGGAGTCCACCAGTGACCCTGCAGCATTTTCCTAGGGAATAGATTGCTATCAATGGTGGGTGGGAGAGAGGGATGTGAGGTGGGTTTTTCTTTGAACTTCTCTGCTTCCATGAAAACTCCAGAAATTACGTATTCATTCTAACTCAAGAAGATATAGAGACCATGTGTTGTAGATGATCCAGAGTGGAGGGAAGCAGTTTGCACAGAACATTAAAATAGCAATCAGAACAAGTTCTTAGCACCAAACTGGGCAATGTATTCAGAGTTCCTTTACTGTCCATCTGTAAATAGTCATTTTTCCTCCAGTCTTAGTCAAATTTCTGCAGATATTTGAACTCTTGGATGGCTTTTCCTATGGAAATTAACAGTACCCCCTCTCAAAAAAAGCACATTTACTCATCGTGGGGTTTTACAGAGGTGTCATCATGTTTTTCAGATGGTTTTATTTCTATCCATTAGGCAAAGTATTAGCCAAATTTAGTCCCCTGACCAAATAGTCTTTATGCTTCTGGGGGAAGAGGCAAGTTACAATTCCAGCCCTTATGGGACACTAAACATTTATTTGTTCGTTTGTTTATCATACCATAACATGGTTGCAAAACACATGAAAGCTGCAGAAAAAAAGCAGTATTAGAAGTGTGCAGTTTAAAAATAGTTCAAAGTATACCTAGGTAACCTCACAAATATTTTTAATGGATGAGATTGTGATTAAAAAAGGTAGGATTCAATCATGAACCTGAAAAGGCCATGCTTATTTGTACAACTAGATGTAACAAGTGCAATTCCCTGAATTATATCCACATTCATAAAAAATTAAAAAAACCTGAAGCAGACATTTCTTATTGAGCTGGGAACTTTGTGCAAACAACTTAGTCTTGTAAATTGCTGCAAAAAATGCTTCTAATTCATTGCTCAAAATACTGGAATGTGTCTTGGATTATAAAGAAAAACCATTAGGTTAACTCAGGAAAATGCCCTCATTTTTATGCACACAGAACCATATAATTTGAAATTTGGGAGAATGCAGGGGGATTTTTGAAGACTTAGAAAAAAAATTCAGGAACTGCAATATTGGGATTTTTTTTCCACATTAAATGCAACTTTTAGCAACTAGTAACTTCTAAAATCAGCTCATAATCAAGGCACTCTTGAGCCATACCTATAATCTGCCACAAGTGCATCTCTATGAGCACTTCAGCTCATATCAACAATACTGCCCCAAACAAATTCAATTTCCCAGTTGTTCCTGTTTACAATATTTTAGGTCACATTGCAGAGCAGACAAATTACAAGGAAGTAGATTCTTTCCAGATGAAATGAAACTGGAGGGTGCACTCCAGGAGCAAACCAAAAAGGGGCATTCACCTCACAGGAAAAGAGATAGATTGAAGTAGACTTACCTATGAAACAAAATTTTGGGTTATCAGAACAGAGTCCTTCTGAAAATTTATGCTTATTGAGTTGTATCTTCTATTAATATGAAAATAAGCCTATGAACTACAGAATCACTACATGACTTGAGGACACTCCTGTAGATTCATTCCTGGCTGGAGACCTCTCCAGTACCAAAATCAAACATGATTATCATGAGATAGAAAAAGTATCTTCTCTATTTGAAGAACTGGCTGCATTGACTAAATTATAGATAATAAATAGTTGTATGGGGAAAAAAAATCTCTTCAGACTCTAACAAAAGGAAGCAACATGAAATACCCCTTTCTGAGCAGGAAAATAGGATTCCCTTGAATATTTTTCACTGCAAATTAGTTAGAGGCTATCTGGAATGAGATGAATAGACACATGTTCTCTTCTGTAGCAAAAATTAAGGTGAAAATAAGAATGTTTGTCTTGTCAAATTCATTTACCAACAAAGTACAAATTGAGAGGCCAAGAAAACCACAGCCTGCTTTTTTTAATAAGGCCTGTAAGTATCTTTTTGATTTTCATGTGCCTTCAGCTTTTGAGTCTTTAGGTAGTATTTGCTTAACATTTTCAGCTTTTCTATGTTTAGACTCTTTATCCAACCATTCATTTATTTTTAAATGACAGTGTATATCATATAATTAACCAATACTGGGAGCTATAATTTTACAAAATGGAAGCAAAGGTACAAATTCAAGTACTGT
>VWYP01031427.1:0-14121 GCA_013400435.1 Pycnonotus jocosus
CAAAGCCAGGACAAAGCCAGGATGCCCATGAAGTGTGAATTTGTCTCTGGAGGTCCAACCTTGCTGCAGCCAAGGCTGCAGTAAACTCAGCACCATCCACAGAATCATGGAATCGTTCCATTTGGAAAAGCCCACTAAAATCATCGAGTCAAACCATTAACCCACCACCCAGTTCCCAATTTACACCTCCCAGGAGAGATTTTTTTCAGGGAAGGTCCATGTCTGTGCCCAGACCAAGGCAAAAGTCCTCTTGCAGTGACGACTGAGCAGCAGGAAACAGCGTGGTCAAAACCAGGCCAAGTTCAGCCCTGCTCTTAGCAAGGCTGGGAATTTCACCTTCCCCATCCTCCTGCTCACTGGGCATCTCAGAGAGGTTTTAGAAGAGGGCCTTGCCTTCAGAGAAGGCTGAGCTCACAGGATTTGTAGATGTGAGGAGAGACAGACAATCTCCCCCAGCTGAAAACTGAGATTAGCAGCCAAAGGTGTTCCAAAAGAGCTGGAGAGGGACTTGGGACATGGGCAGGGATTCACAGGAGAAGGGAGAAAGGCTTCACACTGAGGGACAGTAACGTTAGATGGGATATTGGGAAGGAATTCCTCCCTGTGAGGGTGGGCAGGCCCTGGCACAGGGTGCCCAGAGCAGCTGTGGCTGCCCCTGGATCCCTGGCAGTGTCCAAGGCCAGGTTGGACACTGGGGCTTGGAGCAGCCTGGGATAGTGGAAGGTGTCCCTGTCCTGGAATGAGATGAGCTTTAAGGTCCCTTTCCAACTCAAACCCTTCCATGATTGTGAGTTTCTATTATTCCACTCTAATAAAATTCCTTCCTTCCAGATAATCCAGCTCTTCTTCACCCCACTCCAACATTCCCTTTGATGGCTGCTTGTGCTTCCCACCCAGTGTTCACCGCTGGAGCAGGCTCCAGGAGACTCCTCCTGGCACATTGTCCTGGCATTCCCTGGGCAGATGTAGGTCCTGGATGCTCTGGGTGAGATCTGGGGAGCTGCAGGAAGCGCTGTGTGGTCTTTGCCTTGACTTTGTTGGTACCCACCTTTGTGAGGGTAATCGTGTGCTTAAAGCAGAGCTGGGGGAATTAATTTTGAAGTTCCGAAGGGAAAAGTTCTGGCTACTGGTGTTTCCCAAAGCTGTGCCTGGGTAACTGTTCAAAGAGGGTCAAATATATCTGTCAAATGTGTGAGTTTATTTTGGTAATGCCAAAGGGACAGGGACATTTTAGGAGGATGAAGAGGCACAGGAGTGTGTCAGCTGCATCAGAAGGAGAAGGATGGGCAGTGGTGGTGTTCTGCTTCTTGAGCCCAAACCTTCAAGGCATCAGCACTAAAGTGACTGATAAGATTTTAACGGGACCTCTCACTTGTTTTTCTATTTATCTTCCAGGCAGAAAGGTCTGCTGCTGCTGGTAGATCTTGGACAGGTTTGTGGGATTTTGCTGCCCAAGAAAGATGCTCAGTCTCCTCCCTGTTTCCTTTCCATTTCCACCAAGATCAGCCCTGGCAAACTGAGCCCTGGTTTTTTAGCAGGTATTTGGCACATCCACCCCAAACATCAACACTTCACAGCTGACAGACGCTCCTCAGTGAAAAAAACTTCTCTTTGACATCTCTCTTGCACAATAAAAAAATAGGGAAAGCAACAGCTTCCCTTCCCTCTTCCCTCCCACCTTGCTCCTTCGGAGATCTCCGATTGCCGGCATGACTCATCCAGGTGCCAATAGCAAACGGGAGGGAGGGGTGGCTTTTGATGTTCCAGGCAAATTTATGTTCCCAATAATCATTCCTTGGACGGAGTAAAGAGGGCTCAGCCAAGCAGACATCCCAGCTCCAGGGCTGATGGCTGCGAGGGACGTTTTCCTCCCTCTATTAACTTGTCAAGGGTGTGGTTAATGGCAAACATTAATTAATGCAGGAGATTGTGAGCAGCAGGGTTGAGCCAGTGGGACAGGCTGTGACTTCCTTTGGGAAAGAGTTTAATGGCCTTGATATCCCAAATATCCTCAGAGCAGGCAGGGGACAACGCTCAGCCTGGAGTGAGGAGATGGGGCTGAATTGACAGCAGAGAAGGGACCAAGCCAAGTGGCTGAGGCCTTCTGGGGGATCATGAAACCTTCTTCTGGAAAGATCTTTCCACCACAAAAACAGAGTTCAGGATCCTCCTTTACAGTGAGCTTGCTCAGCAGTGCTTTGGATGTCTCCATGTGGGCTCCTGCCCGTAGAGGCTTCAGAGCCGGGCTTTGAAGTTGTCCACCCTCCTCCCCTGGGCCTGCTCTGGCTTTGACCTTCCCCACCCAGAAATAGCTCCTCTCAGTCACAGAAAATATCAAAGGCATGGGACAATGGCTGGGTCCCTGTTGTCCCTGAAGGCAGTGGGAACTCTGCCACGATCTGGAGAGAACGTGATCGGACCAGCAGGGCCCTGGGACAGTCCTCTTGGTCGTGGGGTGGGCGACACATTTCCTCTTGGGGACACATGGCCAAGCCCAGCCTCTGTGTGGTGCAAGAGAGGTCACCTGGACAGAAAGGTCACAGCAAAGCACAGGAGCTCCCAGACCAGGGTCAATGGCCAGGGCAGAGCCAGAGCTGCAGCAACAAGGTTCTCCCAGCCTACAGGTCCTTCTCCATCCAACCCACACATCCTGCACTGCCCAACCCACACATCCTACACCCCATCCCAACCTACAGATCCTCCTCCATCCATCCCACAGGTCCATTCCCATCCCAACTTACAGATCCTCCTCCATCCAACCCACATGTCCTACACCCCACCCCAACCTACAGGTGGTTCACCATCCAACCCACAGGTCCATTGCCATCCCAACCTACAGATCCTCCTCCATCCAACCCACACATCCTACACCATCCCAACATACAGGTGGTCCACCATCCAACCCACAGGTCCAATGTCATCCCAGCCTACAGATCCTTCTCCATTCCAACCCACAAATTCTACACCATCCCATGCTACAGGTTCTTCTCCACCCAACTACACATCCTACACTGCCCAACTCACAGGTCCAACACTGTCCCAAACTTCAGGTCCCTTTCCATCCAACCTACGGGTCCTTCTCCACCCAACCTACAGGACTTGCACCATCTTAACCTAAGGTCCTCCTCCATCCAACCCACAGGTCCAACAGCAGCCCAGCCTACACCTTACTAACCCACAGATCCTTCTCCATCCAACCCACAGATTCTACACCATCCCAACCCAGAGGTCCTACATGTTCCTAACCTACAGATGCTCCTCCATCGAGCCCACAGGTCCACCACCATCCCAACCTACAGGTCCTTCTCTATCCAGCCAAGTCCCACAGCCATCATCAGAGTCACAGGGGTGTCATCACCTCACATGGCTTTGCTGCATGCCCAGCCTGACCTGAAGTTCACTGGAAGCCCCAGATTGTGAAGTCACGTAAACAAGGAACAATCTCCACTCTCATTTTTTAAAGTCTGAAAGCCTTTTTGGGAAATTGCTGTCATGAATTGGGAACACTTTAGTCCCTCATAGTAAGACAGATCCTGTGAGAGCCCAGCTGTCTAAATTTTTTACTTGCTTGGGGGGGCTTGAGGGTTTTGCTGGGTTAAAAAATATATTAGCTCTGCTCACACACCTTGCCTTACCAATAACTTTGGACTATCAGACCTACAACAGCTCTGCCATTAGGAAAAAAATCATCTTTTCAGACTGGGAATACTGACAAAATCCAAACTAAGTGCCAATTTCTCTGCTGGAGCTCAGGCTCCATCAGAAGAAACTCATGGTGGCGTTTCAGTTCATAACCTTCTCCACAGGCAACACAGTCCAGCTTCAGAGACGATGAGACAAAAATAAATGGAGGAAACTCAACACGGGAACATAATCAAAGGCATTGAGCCTTTTAAGATAGCGTCTGCCTCGATGTTTACAGAGTCCTCCTAAAGCCAGGAGACTTCTTCTGGACTTCAGAGACTCAGTGCTGCTCTGTTCTTGTTTATGGCCCCGACGCCAAAGAAAATTGAGGGGCTGATAAGCACCGTGCACCCTGCCATGCTCTGTCAATGGACTCTTCCTTGGGATTAAGTGTCTGAACAACATTAAAGTGTTTTCATTCTGCTTTATGTTCTCATCTGCCTCCAGAACAATTATTTTTGGAGTTGTACAGGAACACAGGCTCAGTAGGACTTGGGGTTTGTTCCTGCTTTTCCATCAAGCTACAATGGAGAGCCCACGTGCAGTGTCTCACTCTCACTCCCAGACCATGGCACTGTCCTCATGGGCTCGTCTTGTAATTGTCCCTTGTGTGGGAATTCGCTCACCTGAATCCAGAGCATGCTCCAGCCTGCCGAGGAATGGCTCCCCTTGGAAAAGCAGACATATTTAAAGCCAGCTTTCACTATAGCCACTCGATGTTCAGTCTCCTCATGTGTCTGGATCCTAATTAGAGAAGGGAGTTGTGGGTCAGGAGCTAGAATTTGGTAGGACTCCCAAAAGAGCTTCACCCCAGGCTTGTAATCTCCTGGGGTTTCCCATGGTTAGTGGCTCTAATCCCACTGGTTGGATACAATGGAATAGAAGCCCTCTAATTGTGTGTTAAATACAGTTAATTGCTCACCAGGAAAGAACCCAGGCCTTCCTAGCTGATTGTGGGAAGCAGTGATAGCTGCAGGAGGAGCCCCCTGAGGCAGGGTCTCCTGGACTGTGATGCTGGCAGGAGGCAGGACAGGGCAGGGCTGCCCAGGTCACCTTCCCCCTCTGCCACCTGGGCTGGATCCAAGTGGCCACAGCTCCAATGCTGCCAGAGCTCCATGAGCACTTGGACAGCGCTCTCAGGCACGCACAGGGTGGGATTGTTGGGTTGTCTGTGCAGGGCCAGGGGTTGCATCGATGATCCTTGTGGGATATCCTGTGATTCTAACCCTGCACTGCCCTGCCTTGCCTGGGCTCTGCTCTGCTCCCAGGCTGCTCTTTGGTTGGTCCCATCCCTCGCTGATCAACCCAACCTGGTTGGGAAAGGGGGACACAGACCTGCTTCAGACCTCTGAAGCCCCCTCAGATCCTTTTTCCTTGCAGGAATTCCAGATCAGTACTAGCTGGAGGCTTTGCAGGTGAGCTGCAGGGGAAGGGAGGTTGAGGGAGCTGGGATATGCGGTGGGAAAGGAGCATGGATGTGCACACCCAGTGCCTGCACCGAATTCCATGGAAAATCTGCCCCAGGAGCTGGGCTGCCAGGCTGTAAGCTTGGGAGAGAAAGGGAACACAGCCAGCAGAAGGCAGAGCCTGAAGCAAGAACAGGCTCAGGATGAATGTGGGGGGCCGGGGGTTTGGCTCTTGTGGGTTTGTTGTTGCAGGGAGGAATGCGAGCAATTCCTTGGCAGGATTTCTCCGCAGGATATTAGCATTAGAAAGGGACTCGCTGAGCAGGGATGGTTCAGATGCGGCTGTTGCTGGCTCAGTTCACCCTCTCTGGGGGTCTCGGTCTGCTCTGCCCTTTTCCAGTTAACACAATCTAAGGATCATTTGATTCCTACACAAAAATTCCTACCCCAAAACCACCTGAGGAGGACAGCTGGCTGGATGACATCCCATTCAGCATCCCAAAATTCCTTGGCCTTTCTCTGCAGGCAGAGTGCAACCCGGAGCCTGCAGGAAAGGGGCTCCTGGCAAGGGCAAAACAACAGATTGATGCTTTCTTTCCTTTCCTGACATGATGAGGGGATCCCAAACAAGTCTTTTTTGTCTCTCCTGGCTCTGGTCCACATTAGGAGTTTAAGCCTAATGAATCTGTGATCATTTCCAGGGCACTCGGGGGTGGATGTGGAATCTATACCTCAAGGACAGGTATTTTTTGAGGCACAAATGTGGATGGAGCCCAGGGGGATATCTCCCCCTGACTACTGAATGGGGATTTTTTTGGTGGGGAAGGAAAAAAAACAACCTCTGTGTCTCCTTTTACAGCAAGTTGTAGAACTTTACTGCTTGTCAAGCAACATTAGTACCTGCCACTTCTGGGAAAAGGAGTTTTGCTGTCATTAGAGCAGATTCGCCCGAGCGCCTCAGGGCTCAGAGGTGCTGGGCACAAATTCACACCCTCGATCATTTTTAACAGCCCTTGGGAAAAGGCTTCTCGTCCCACCCCTCACTGCTCTGGGAAATCGCATCACAATCCAAAAGGAGTTGGGAGAACAGTTTTTCGTGATCCTCCCCTCCTCGGGGGCAGCTCTTCCAGTTCAGATTAGATTAAACTGAACCAAAAAGCATCCAGACTGTGCAGCTGATAAGGAGCCAAGAATTAACGAGTTTCCACGATCCTGGGTCCACGCTGCAATTTCTTCTGCATTCCTGTGGCTGCCCACGTGGGCTGGACAATGGATGTCCCCTGTTTCAGGGTCCATCGGGAGATGAGTGAGTGTTTGTAAACTGAAAATTGCCCTTTGAGCCGCATGAAAGCCACCGGGGTAGCAGAAATGGAGTCTGGCAGCCCTTATCCATGGATAAGGAGCTATGCAGGCTCCTGGAGAGAGAGGAAGCAGCCTCCAGGTGTAGCCACAACTTCTCCCCTTTGGGCCACAAAGTTTTGGAGCCACATTGCCGCGGAGGGAGGGGGAGCAATCCTGATTTTCTTGGGAGATTCTCCTAAACCAGTGGAGGAAGAGCACCCCACTCCTCCTTTAATCCTGTGGAGATGCCATTCCTGTTCTTAGTTTGTGCGTCAGCCCTTGCTCCATCACAGGATACCATGATCTCCCTTGGAGCTGCACAGTCAGTCCTCTTCCAGCTCCCAAAAAATTGGGAAAACCCCTTGAGAGTCTTATGCCCTCAGTAAATGATACACCAGGTCTGCCTACCGGAGAGCCGGGAGTTTTGGGGATAACGATGATGGGAATGTTAATGGTGAATTAGTCAGAAGGGCCGGTGAAGCGTGACACTGACCAGGAAAGGTGATCACGCTCTGCTGGAAATCTGTGACTGCCCCTGGATCACCCGAATTTGCTGCTCCCCCGGGCTGGTGCAGCAGAGCCTGCAGAGGGAGGGGGGCTGAGCTCTGCCGAGGGTGTGACAGCTCTGATGGTTCTCTCCTGAGGCTGTTTCACAAAGCCTCAATGAAAATCCCACTCCAGCAAGAGGTGGTGTGCAGGGATGGAAAACAGGGAGCTGAATTGCTTTTTCAGGACAAAGCAAAAGTCTCACAATGAGTGATAATGGGCACCTGAAAGTTCATCATGATCTTTGCCAGGTCTCAAAGGGAATCATTCTCTCTTGTCCTTGAGGGTCACAGCTCCTTTCCAGAGCTGGGAAAATCCACCAGGAGATGTGTATTTGTTGAACTGGTGCTCCAGCAGGTGACAGAGGTGTTGGTTGAGATCTGGAGAGTGACCCCAAAGAGCAAAAGTTCGGATCTCTGTTGTTGGGTTTGGTGGGGCTCAGGGAGGATTTGATGTGCTTTAAAGTAAATGTGCATAAAAATCATCCCAGAGTGGTTTGGGTGGGAAGGGACCCCAAAGCTCATCCAGTCCCACCCCTGCCATGGGCAAGGACACCTTCCCACTATTCCAGGTTGCTCCAAGCCCTGTCCAACTTGGCCTGGAACAATTCCACACATGAAGCATCCACAGCTTCTCTGGGCACAATATATACACACATATAGCAAATACCAGTTTATATATGTTTTAATAAGCTTATCCTAAAAGTCCACAAGCCCTCAGAGTGGTAATTGCAAAATGGACCCGGGCTAAACTACTTCCCATTCCCATTATCCGTGCTCCTCCCACTGATATTAAGTCAGACTTGAGTATTTCCCTGCAGTGTGAAGCAAATAAAGAAAACAGGAGTCAAGTGGAAGGTGCCATTAAGCTGTGGGCAAACTGGCAAGCTTCCGACCCTAGGAATGATTTACTGGAGTCTTTAATGAAGCCTGAGTGGGTGAATTATGGGCAGAAAAACAGGGATGAAAAGAAGAGTGAGATGAGAGTATTTTTGTAACCTATAAATTCCTGTCAGATTTATGCTTTTCTCAAGTTTTGCAATGCTCGGACGTAATTCCTGATAAACTTTTTAAAGCGGTGCTTTCATCCCAAATTTAGTTTGTGTTGTGAGAATATCTGATACAACCCTATCTCATTCCAGCTGCTCCAACATCCAGGCTACTTTTGCCACCAGCACAGTCCTGTTATCCATCTGGGATGGGTTGGGGTGGACACAGGGATACAGGATTCTATCAGCACTTGTGTGGGCCTGCTTGAAGATAAAGCCATGAAGCAAAACTGGGCAGTTTTGCCACAGAAATGTTTATCTGTCACCCATTCCCCACCCTCCAAGGAAGAAAAGAGAATTTCGGACTCAAATCAAAAGGGTTGGTAGAGCTGGATCCAAATGGGCCTGACACCTCAATGAGGCTCCAAGGAAAAATCCTTGAGCTTGGGTTGACAGCATCCAGCTCCCACAACCCAAGAGTAACATAAAGCCTTGAGGTATTAAAGGCTGGGATCAAAGTAATTCCATGCTTTCCTGTTTGTCCCAGCTCCTGACGAGCATGAGAGCTGCTGGGACTAGATAGGAGTGGTGAACGTGCTCCTGGGGAGGTGAAAGCCTTTTGAACTGAGGGCAGCCAGGCATGAAAAGCACATTTGTGCTTCCCCACTCCTCCCACCTCCTGCAAATCTTGCAGGGTGGGGAAGCCTCCCTCAGTCCAAACTACAAAGAAACTGAGGAGCAACACTTGGAAGTTCAGGGCTCTGTGTCAGCATGACCCTGGTTCTCTCTAAAGCCCAGGAAGAAATAACTCCTGGAGAAGTGGTAGCACTGGTTCCTCCAGGTCAGCTCGGTTTGCACGGGAGCATTTGGGATTAGTTTATGATTTTTCAGGCTGTGTTTGTGCCAGCCTAAGCCCTGGAGGGGATAACACCAACGTCACACAGCCCATGCAGCCACAGCCAGACTCTCCCTCCTTTTGGCTCTTCCCCCATTACCCTCTAAGCTCCCAACAGCTCGAGGCTGTTGTGGGCCAAGCCACCCCTTGTTACCTGTTTCTGGATCCAGGTTACTCTGTTTCCAGGCTTTTCATTGCTGGTTTTAATTTTCCCAGCCAGCCAGAGCCACATCCAGCCCCGGGGAGCCCAGAGAGCTTCTGCCAGGGGTGAGTTTGGCCCAAGGTGTTTCTATCACAAAGCTGTCAAAACCAATTTCTTCTGATGAGACCGAGCTGAAATCCCGGTGGAGGCAACTCATCTCCTGCTGGATGCTGAGCTGAACAGCAAATAAACATCAGAGGCAGGAGAGCCTGGCTGGAGATGAGAAATCTTGTCCTGTGATGAGAGGTTATGAACCTTTCTTATCTTATCTCACCTTTATCTCTTTGTGTTTCACAAGGAGAAGCCTGACGTGGCAGCAGCTGGGAGTTGGGGTAGCCAGGCTGGCTGGGGGTGCTGCAGCCAGCTCTGCTCCCCAAATTTGTAACGTGGGATGAGGCTGGGGCAGGAAAACTGGAGGCTGTGGTCCTTGTGTCCCTGGCTGTGTTCACTCATCCCCTGGAACAGCAGGGCTGAAGGACAAGGTGGGGAGGGAACAGGTCAGCGTTGGAGCCGTGGTGGATTTAACAGCAAACCCTTCATCTGCTGCCAAGGTGGAAGCAAACACCTGTGGGAAGGTGCCAGCCCTGGCCAAGGTCATTCCTCCAGAGCTCCTGCACACACTGAGCAGCGTTTTGGGATGCAGCAGCACCTGGGAGACAGCAGTGGAGCAGCTTCACTCCCTTCACCTCCAGCTCAAGTTGTCCTTAATGGTGATATCTCCATCTGTCTGAGCCCCAGGACCTCCCTGAGGGCCTGGACATATCCCTCCCTCCATGCCTTCAAACCCCCACCACCTCCCACCACAGAATCGCAGAATATTCCGAGTTGCAAGCGAACCACTTGGATCACTAAAGTCCAACCCATTCCACCTCCCTGGACAACAGGTGATTTTTCCCCTGTTTGCCCACAGCAGCTGCCACACATCTGCAGAGTGAATGAACCCATGGGGATGGACCCATCCCACCCAGCTCCCATGGGAAAGGGGTGTCAGAAGCATCCCTTGCCTCCCGTTCCCACACGGCTCCACCGGCTGCCGGCGCTGCAGCAGTGAGGAGGAAATGCCAGGGCTTAAGTGATTTAGCTTGGGGAATGAGTGAAATCTACTTACATGGGCTAATTGATAGCAAATGATTCCTTAATTAGAAATTATGGAATTGGCCCCTAATTTACGAGGAAGAACAGGACCAATGCATTGTGGGGCTGAGGGGTGTTTCCCGTGGTTGCCGGTGATTTTCCTTCGGAGGTGCTCTCGCCAATTAACTTTTCATGACATAAATTTGTTTGCCTTAAAATATCCAGTTAGAAGCATTTGCAAATGCATTATTTAAAGCTTGAAAATAAATATTGGATGCTCAGGCTGTACTTTGTGAGAGCTCTGAGCTGTGTGGCTTCTCACTCAATTATTGATCACACTTTCCTCTGTGCTGGAGACATTCCTCCATGCAGAGGGAAAAATCCCAGCTTGTTTACTTGCTCCTTCCTTTTCTCAAAGTCTCCAAAAAACTCCCCCAGCAATGGATTTGGGGATGTTTATAACTTTTACATCTCCCTTGGTGTGAGTTTTCTGGTGTTTAATAAGGTATGAGCACCTCATGCAGGTTTTTTTTTCCCTTACCAAGACATTTACCGATGTTTTTTCCTATAAAATTTTGCCAGGATGGATTTATCCTTGTGTCAGATCTGATTGTAAATAGAACCACAGAATCATGAAGGCTGGACAAAACCTCCAAGACCCTCAAGTCCAACCCCTGAAAGCTCCTCAGAGACTGTGGTGGCTTGGACCTCACCTTGGGCAAACATCAGCACAGAGAAGGGATGAAAACTCACAGCCAAGGAGGTGAGATTTGTAACAGAGAAGGAATTGCATAAACCTCACCTTTGGAAGATTGCAGAGAGGTTTCCAGGGATATCTGGGGGCTGCCAGTGCCCAAGAACTGCTCGCCCTCAGCTTTATGTCAGGAGATCTGACAAAAACTCGCAGGCGGAAAACCGGTCAGGCTGCTTGGGTTTGCAGCTGGAGCCTTGGCAGGAATGGGAACGCCACGTCCAGGGGGAGGAAGGCTTCTACACCCCATGAAACACCCTGTTCCACAAAAAAAGCTGCTCTGAGGATGCTTTATGAGAGCCCCAGCATCACTCTGGATGGGTCTGAGCATTGTCAGAGGCAGAAATAATGCGAGACCTGTCAGGAAGCGTCGCAGGGGGAATTCAGTTTGCATCCCAGCTCCTTCCCACATGGCAAACTGGAGCCACAGAGCTTGGAAACCCTGCAGACTCATGGCCATAATTAATAGCACAAAGAAGCTGGCAAGGGGACGCCACCAGACAGGCTCCAGCTCTGGCTCTGACCGTCAGCAGGTCTGCAGAGCCCTGGCTGTGCCATGGCTGATGGTTAAAGCCAGCGGGCATTTCACTGCTGCCTTCAAAGAAACCCACATTTTGCCCCAAAACCCTGCTGCTCCCATCTGCCACTCTATCCCTGGCACGAAGGGACCACACAAATCCCAAATCTTTCCCACAGGGTGCCCACCACAGCAGAAGCAGCCTGGTAAATGCTACCTCGCTCCAATTTTCCCACTTTTCAAATGGGAACCGTGCCATTCGTGCTGGTGGCAGGCTCAGCTTATGGGTTGGTGGTCGCTGTTGTTGCAGGGAGGGTCTCTTAACATCCATGCTAATAATCCTATGGCACTGGGAACTAAATGAGCTCCTGGCACTTGCCAGCTGGAAAAGAGGAGAACTGGGCATTTCTTTGCTGGAGGAAAGGAGGGCGAATAATGGGCTTAGAAAAGAGGGAGTGCCAAGAAAAACGCGGAGCCGAGCGCTCGCCGCTCTCCTTCAGAGGCTTAAAGAAAGCAATTCAGGCTGAGCACACGCAGTTATTAAATGGGAGAGAAGAAAAAGAGCTACGATTCTTGTGACTCGGTTTCTTTGCAGGGCAGCAAAGAGCAAACTCCTCGATCCGCCGTGACCTTGGGACATAATGGGGCATTGAAAAGCAAATCCGGCGGCACAGAAAGGAAGTGTGTTCCACCAGGGCCAGAGGAGGCACTGAGGGAAGGAACAGCCAAGTGGTTATCTCTGACTGGCTTAAATCTCAGCCAGGCAGAGCTTTGGACAAGCCAGGCTTTGTTGGGAGAGCCACGGGCAGGGCGGTGTGTGGGGCTGTACCTGGCAGCTGCTGTTTGACATCATTTTAGAATGATAGAAAGCTCCCTTGGGATGCTCTTCATCCTTGGCAGGGTGCACAAATCACCCAGGACATGCACCTGTGTGGCAAAACAGCCAGCATGTCCTCGTCCTTGGGGGCTGCTCCAGGACACCTGGTGAAGTAGGGAAGGGGGTCATGGATTTCAAACCCTGCCAAGGGAAATGAGGGAAATCTGAGCATCAGCATCACTGCTTTGTCCCTCTGGCCCTGGCAATAAATGTCCCCAGCTTTATCTTGGAACAGTTTTGGGCTGAAACACTTGTTGGCCCCTCAAGCTGGGCTTGAGATCACCTGAAGTCACTGGAAATACCATGAATTATGGGCACGCTGGCAAATTCCAACACTGTGCCCTTGCTGTGCCACATGGGGCTGATCAGAGAATCCCTGGAGAGTTTGGAAAGAGATCTTAAAGCTCATCTTCTTCCACCCCCCTGCCATAGGCAGGGACATCTTTCACTAGACCAGGTCATCCCAATCCCAATCCCTGCCCACCCTGGTCTAATGCCTCTCTCCCTCTTTGCCTCTAAAAACAGCAAATTCCTATTTTATCTTTTGAGTCCTGAGCCCTTTTCCAATGTGGATAGCAGGTAGCTGAGGGTGCTGATACTTTCATCCCCTGCTTTTATCCCAGGACACTTCCACTCAGTATTCCTGGGATGAATTTGTAGAAAATGCTGTTTGATTTGTGCTTGCCCTGGGTCTTGCAGATGCCTGTCCCTGTCCCGAGCCACACTGGTGTCTCGTGGGGACACCCAGGGTGGAAATCCAGGTGGAAATGACCACAGGCAGATCCTCTCGTTAAATGGGGCTAACGATGTGAAGCAGCTGCTCTGAACACAAGCCAGCACAGTCATCAATTCAATTAACCCCACTGATTAATGCAGGAGCTCAGCAACGCCCATAAACGAGGCTGTTGGTCACTGGACATGGGGAATTATTTTCCCCGTTTTATCACGGAGCTGTCTGGAAAGTGGAAGGGCTCTGGCAGTGATCTGAGGGAAGGGAATAAATGATCAGAATAAATAAAGGTGCATGCCTTGGCAGCACCATTAAGTGGCTCTTGCTCCCCATGCCTTTGCCCCAGAGAATCTTTAGGTGTGGAGGGAAAATTTGGGAATCAGCAGCCCGAAAGAGGTGGAGAAAGGGCTGCTCTGAGCCTCTGAGGGGCACGGAAAGGCAGCCTGGGAGGATGTCTAGCTAAAGACAAAAGTATTCTTGGCTGAAAAACAGGACTTTCTGCTCCTCTAACTCCCTCATGCAAGCCCTGGGCCTTTTCCAGGCCCACAGAAATCTGCTGGAGCCCGACTGTAGAAATCCCACAATCTGGAATCTGTTGGTACGCGGAGGGAGGAGGTTGGAGCCATCTCACTCTCGTGTCGAGATTCACAAGGATGCATCAACAACCGTCTCCCCCTCTGCTAGCCGGGATATTTATCCATCTGGGAAGCCATCATACCCAGCCATGATTTCCCTGTTCCCATTATCCCGGCACTCCCTCCCCTAAGGATGATAAAAAAGCCTCATCCTGGTGGCTGGTTTTAGATAGAGCTGTCATTGAGGCTGGGAATTTTTTTTTTTTTTTTTTTTTTTCTTTTGCAGCTTCCGTGATTCTGTTGCCAGGAGAATCTCCAGCGGGAACAAAAGCTGTTTTATTTTGTGGGATGGGAGGAAAGGAGAAAAGGGGAAGGGCAGCGTTAACTCGTGGGTTTGTGGGTCTTGCTGCTGTGAGAGGCCAGGCAGCACGGGAGGTGAGGGCAGGGTTTCTAAAAGGTGACAAGGAAAAATGAAGTGGGTGATTTACTGGGAATGGTGGCTTAAAAAAGACGGGTTTTCGGTTAACAAAAAAAA
>VWYP01031430.1:1041-14330 GCA_013400435.1 Pycnonotus jocosus
CGCGCGGTGCCGATGCCGTGGGGCGGGGCGGGGCGCTCCGAGCGGCTCCTCCCGCGGCCTCCAGGGCTGAATGGCGGGGCGGCTGACTAGCGGCTCCGCGGGCTGATGCCGAGTGAAGGTGTACGTGGAGCCGGAATTTCTTGTGTAGTTTTGTGAGTGTTAATACTCCTGGCAGTAAGAATGAATGGCCTAAAGCTGTGTGGAAACGTCCGGCAGACTTTGGCTAAGGGGTGGTTGTGTTTTCAGCTGAAGGGAAGGCTCATGTTTACAGTCCTCGTTTTTTGATAGTTAAAAATTACCAGGAGTGAAAAGCTGAGAATCAGCGTTTCAAACCAGGCACCAGTTAACCTGCTTTGAGTCTTAAAAAGTGTCAGTCAAAATAAGTAGCAGTACATTGTTCTTGGCTCTTTTGTTTTGTAATGTGCAGTGAAAGGTGACTCATTGTCGCTCGTATTCTACTGTCAAGAGTTTAGTTTAAAGGCTTCTTGGATATCTGCTTTGGAGTGGTGAGATGAACGCTGAAATGAGTCCTTTAGGTCCATACTGCCAGCCTGCCCCTGCAGCAGTTTGATTTTGGTTTGTGTATCCCCATCTACTGGTGAGAAATGGCTCCTTCACATGCTCAGGGCTTCCTGGTAGGCAGCTGTGAACTGTGGAGATAAAAGCTTCATTTTAGTCTTTTCATGCCTTAGAGGGGGTGGCTTTGTGAAAGAGAAACCATGCACTTCCTGCAAGAATTCAAGTAAGCAAAAGCTGCTCTTTTCGCTCATGTCTGCAGCTGAACGGTACTAACTGTTTAACTCTCCAAATTAATATTGTGGTTACCAAGAAAACTTCCACCATGCCATTTAAAATTGTCATTTAGAATTGTTAGGTTGCCTGGTTTGGGTTTTGGTTGGTTTTTTTTTTGTTTGTTTTGTTTTGTTTTGTTTTTTTGTTTTTTGGGGGGTTTCAGAAATATATTTTCGCTTACTCATTTCTTTCTGCCAAAACAGGTGCAGCCATGCAAGAAAGCATACGTTTTGCATCATCAGGGGATGACATTAAAATATGGGATTCCTCATCTTTCACTGTGGTGGAGCAGTTCAACCCACATACGCCCTCACATCCAGTCAGTTCACTGTGCTGGGCCAGCAATAGTATCCTTTACAGTTTCAGCCATATTTCTGTGAGTGTTCTGCAAAATTCCAATGGGTTCTTTTCTGTGTAAAACACAGGTCTGACGTGTTTTGAAGTCTTGTAAAAAATTATTAGTATGTATTTTGACCAAAGTTTTGTGGTTCTCCATGCTGAAAGGGTTTAGAGAATCAGTTGATGATGGTAAATAATTCTGAGAAGTTTCTCATCTCGGGAGCCAGCACTTTTCTAATGGCTGTAATATGCCTGCATTGCCTGCCAACTGTGAAGCTTACTCATTTGTTTCTTCAGTAGTTGATTATGATACTCCCTGTCAAGACAGTGCTTAATTAACTGACAAGCTTGAGCAAAGCAATTGCTGGTGTAGTAAAATTCTATTCACAGTATAGTGAGGAAAATTGCCATCAAAGATTTTTTTTCCCTAGTTAATGTATGAGCAGAGAAGTTAGACCAGTTGGAACAGAACAAATGTTTTAGCTATGGAGCTTGCAGAGAATTTGAAGCACAGATATAATGTATATGCATTCACACTTCTATGTGTTTAGTAAACTTGATCTACAGTCTGTCTTATATGCTTTCTTCACCCAAGTCTCCTGTTCATCTCCCAAAACTGAAACAATGAAGTACCTTGTTTTATAGACTTGTCAGCTTGTTAGGGGTCAAGCATTAGTTCTGGTTTTGAATAGTTCTGTAAAATTATACAAAAGTGCCTTAAAATAATGAAAGCGATAGCAAGTACTTCTCTGCCTGCTGGTTCTCTTGTGTTAAATCCAGCCAATTAACCTGTGTTATTCTTAAATGAGCAAATACAATATCACAATGGGCATTGGCCTGAGGACTGAGTGATTACTCAATTTCTTTGGTGGCAGTGCAGATGCAGTCTCCCTGCTCTGTAGTTCTATAAATGTTCTTATTACTTTGAGGTACTTGGTTTCATAAGAGGTTCTTTTTGGGGTTTTGTTTTTCTTTTCTCGGTACAGAGTGGGAGAAATTGACAACTGCTCTTTGTACTCTAGAAATTGTGTTGTGAAGTAGTCTAGCATTCGTCATGACCAGGACCATTTTTTAAATCCCTGGTTTGCTAACAGCAACAGACATTCCTTTGAACGAGTGATAAATGGGGCTCTTACTTGGGGGTGTGGGGAAACACCACTGTAGACTGGATACTCTGCCTTAGTGGTAAAGAGCTCTTAAATAATACCTGGCAGATATTTCTCATCTTTTCTATCAAAGAAATTGCTGTCTCTCTTGTATTGGCAAGTAAGAGCTGTAGTTAATTCGAAAACTTCTTAATGAAAGCTTGGAAAATAGCCTTATGTTTCTGTTTCTAGGTCCCTTCAAGGTACAATGCTTTAGACTGTTTAGCCACTCTGTCTTGTGTTCAATAAGGGAAACTTCTGTTGCTTTTATTAATCTCCAGTATCCTACAATTATGCTCCTTAACTTCTGACAAAGATAGATACCTGGCCACTGCTTCTGCTGCTGGTGATAAAATAGTTGTTTCAAGCTGTAAAAGCAAACCTGTTCCACTCTTTGAAATAGCTGAAGGAGTAAGTATGAGTAATGCTTTTCCCTCATTTTTTCCCCTGTTCACTTTGTATCCTGTGTGTCTTAATCTGTTCTGCATATTGGGGTCAATTTAATTTTAGTATTGTTAGAATTACGACACATATGTAAAAACTCTTCCTTGTGTATTGTTAAACACATATAAAGAGTGGGGGCAGTAGGGCTTTTAAAACAGTTCCGTCAGTAAGATACAGATGCAGTTACACCAGTGTGATAACTTGAGGCAGTCAGTGGTTCAGATGTGCTTTAATGTGTAGGAGATGGAATAGCTCAAGTTTGAACTTCATTTTCTATCTTGAGCCATCAGTATTGTGCATGCCTATGAATTGTACCCTGGAAAACATGAGAATCTATGTAGGCGTTGTTCTTGGAGCGTACATGTGCCAGCTTCCGGAATTGCTAGAAACAAGAGAGTTTGTGTTGTGTTCAATGCTTTTTCTCCCTCCTGTTTAATGGAAGTGTGGTACTTCAAAAAGCTGGACTTACTTTTAGAAGAGTCTTTTCACATGGTCACTTAAATAGCTTGTTCTAAGCCATTCTAATTGTTCTCCTTGGATAGCTGTTGTAATGCTAATTTGGACTGGAAATTTTCTGAAAAGTTATTCAAATCTTGCTTTTAGGGTGCTGAAGCAAACACTTTCAAAAGTGGAGTGTTTGTCCTGAAGATTTCACTAAATTTGATCTATAACTAATGCAATCCCGTGCAGTTTTATCATATCAATAATTAGAGGGACTTGTTTTTTCTTCACTCAAATCTTGAGAACTTAAAAGTGAATTTTCAACATGATGGAACTGAATAATAATTTGTCCTCAATGTAGGCCTATCATTAAGATTGACTTTTTTATTTTTTTAGAAACTGGAACTTCATTGATTATTTTAAAAAGAATCACTTAACCAAGGTTTGCTGCTATAATATTCCCTGTAATGTTTAGGGAATGTGAAGTATGTAACTTAGATAACTTCTTGATTTTCTTCTAAAGAGTTTTTTTCCTTAACTTAGGATTTTTTTAAATAAACCTCAGTACCTGAATAAAATACTTTGATTGGACTTTATGAAACTATAATCTAAAGGGAAAATGCATATTGGAGGAAAAGGTGCCAAAAAAATTTGAAATGGGAACGGGGAAATGCAAGTATTTGAATGTTTATTAATTCATATACTTACATTTTAAAGTATCGTAAATTTATGTCCAAACTGGACTTGATTTTAAATGCCTTTTTGTTGGGAATGGTGAGACAGAGAGACCTTATAGATATGATTGCATAGAAGGAAACTCTGAAAATATGAAACGTGAAAGTGGAATAGAATTGAAGGCAGCTTTTGAAATATAAGCAGAGCCTGCAGGAAGAAAGCCATTAGCCAAAGGTGGACTGAACAATACCACACAAAGGAAGACCCAAGGGCCCATGGGTGGAATTCCTGAGGGCATCAGAGAAAAGATAGACTAAGGAGTAACCCTTAAGATTTAGAACGTAGAGTGATATGGTAATCTACTAGTTTTCATAGGCTATAGGCAAGTGTAGTAGGAGTGGTGCTTGGTATTGATTGGTTACTATAGGTTAGAATATTCAACAGAGAAAGAGATAAAACTGTAATGCAAGAAGCCCTCGCACTCTTAGCCCCCTCTCTTTTGCCCTCTTTGGCCCTCCCTTTTGCCCTCTGTGAACTTCCCTCTCTTTTTGCCTCTCCTCCTTGGACCTTTCTCTGAGCTGGATGCTCAAAGCAGGGTCCCTCCAAACCTCCCTATAATAAAACCACGTGTTTCAGAGCAACCCTGTCTCCAAAGAGTTCTGTCCCACGCTGCTGCCTTTGATACCCTCTCCCACGATTTAACACCTTTTAATAGGAAATTACTGTAGAGTATGAATAGGTCTTCTATTTCTACAAATAGTAGGACTGTTTGTGCTGATGTAAATGAAAACACACGTCAATATGCTTTGAAGTAGATTTGAATAAATGCCTTGATTATCTTGAGCATGGGTTTTTTTCCTTCTTTCTACATTAGGCAAAACAGACATGCGTGAGCTTGAATTCTAGTTCTTCGTATCTCGTCAGTGGAGGCCTTGATAACACAGTTAATATCTGGGATTTGAAGTCCAGAAAGATTTACTGTAGCCTAAAGGTAAGTTTGAGGAAGAACTGTAGCTTTCCACTCCCAGGTTCTGCTGCCAACTGTAAAAAACATAATTTCTCTAAGTCTAGTGTCTGTAGGATCAAGGTCATAGATAGGAGCTGGCACACATCTGGGTCTTGTTCGAGTTTGTCTTCTTTATGTGCTGTAAATAGCAAGTGTAACAAACATATGTAACTTGGTGTTTTCAGAGTACAATTCTCTAATAATACCTGTTGAAATTTTCAGAATAGACTTCTTACATTGCAAATTTTTTCGGGTATTGTCTGATGGGGATTTTTTCCAGGAGTTGCATTCCAGGTATTTTCTGTTTCTGTATGTTGAATGAGAAAACACTTCTGTATTTGTGGAATACTGTAGCAGAACTAACGTTGTACAAAACTGGGAGATGGCTGTCTTCTAACTCATCCAGTATGGATTCTCTGAAACTTTTTTATGATGCATGAAAAGTAGATACTGGCTTAGTATCCTTCCCAGATGCCTTCAGTAGATATTTGCCCTAATTTAGCACCACTGTTTTAAGAGGCTGTGAAATTTCAGCTTTGATTTCTCTTTTTTTTTACTTGGACTTTCAGAGTTACAGTTGGAAGCAAAACCTATAAGTAGCCAATACAATACTTTAAATAATCTATTCCTAACTTTTGAGTTAGAAGTACTCAATTGTCTTCCACTATATAGGAGTATAGGAGAAAAATAACATGTTCATTATACACAATATCGTCACTGCAAATGACTGTTCTGAAAAGCTGGTTGTTAAATATATGTCTTAATGCTAAAAGTGACAGTAGTGCATCAGATAACATTCAAATATCACTGGTTTCTGGGAAAATTTACTTTTAAAATAATGTTCATAACACCTGTGGTAAATATCTCTGTGGTTTCTTATTAAAATATTGTATATAATTATGTGATCATCTTTACTAATTTATTAAAACCTCCTAATGCAAACAATCAAAGAGTTATGATTGATCTTTGGTATGTTTTGCTGCTGTTTTCTGTGATACTCCATAACAACTCTTAAGTCTTTTAAAGTGGTACAGATGGTCAGAAGAAATCAAGCTGAAGTTTTTTTGCAAAGGCATAAATTAGGAAGAATGTCTTTAACACTATCCCTTTCACCTCCCATTCCCACAGGAGCATAAGGATGAAGTCACGTGTGTTGCATATAATTGGAATGATGGCTATATTGTTTCTGGATCTTTGAGTGGTGAAATCATCCTACACAGTGTTACCACCAATTTGTCAAGTAGTCCCTTTGGCCATGGCAGCAGACAGGTAGGCTATCTGTTAAGTTCCTTTCAGGCACTAAGCTTAATTTGCAGTCTTTAGAAATTGAAAGTACGTATCAAGAGCTTTTAAGTTTTGGTATTCTATTTCATTTTAATTTTTTAAGAGTGCCCTTAGGGAAAGGAGAAATAATGCACACAGTGATCTGCTGGCCTTAAATACTAGGTAGAATCAAAATACAAATTTCTCAAGTGCCTTTTTTTCTATACAGGTTACAGCAAATTTTACTTGGTAGACACTGGCTCCTCAAGAACAAACTTTTAGATATCTTAGAAGTGATTAAAGCACAGTTGGCTTTACAAACCAGGATTTCAATTCACCACTCAATGTATATTATTGCAAAGGGCAAAGACCATGCAGCCTTGGTTCTAACTTATTCAGAGCTATCTGTACAGTAGGGATGAATACAAGCCTGTGTTTGGAAATAAGTTTATTTAATCTGGAGATTAAAATTGCACAGCTGCTCAAAGAGAAAAGTAATGAGGTTTTATCTTACCTACTTAGGTGTTTAGTTAGTATTTGTGAGAACTAGTTTGAGGGAAGATTGTGCACAAGACAAACACAAAGCATATGTACTACTTAGGAACCTTGGTAGAGTTTGCCACTGCAATTCCTTTCTGCAGACTCAAAAGATATTAAAAGAATTAGTGCGTATCACAAAGGGAATTCCCTTGACATAAGAGCATTTGCAGTAGTAAATGAGCTGTGTTGTCCCACTGGAAATTCCAATGTGTGCTCTTAGTGAGAATCATCTTGTCTTATGGATAGCCATGTGTTTGAGTTCTAGGCATGCTTTCCTTTATTTACTGAATCATTTTTACAGAGGTACGAGCTGCCTAGGGGATTCAGAACTGTTGCTTTGGTCCTAAACCTGACCTTTAATGTTGCAAGGCATGCTGAAGTCATGACTTATTCCTTTTCTGTTACTAGAACAGCTTTTTCAGTCTTAGATTGCAGATAGTGTCAAATTAAATTCTTCTCCTGTCTCGTACAAACAGTATAAGGTGATGAAAAATCTCTTAAAATCTCATAGCTTCTCAGGAATTATGGTATACTTTCTGATGAAAAATCTCTCTTAAATTCAAACTATCTGTGTTCCTAGGTGCTGCAGTGTCTTTGATCCATTGCCAATCTCATACTTGTATTGAAGCAAAATTGTGCTTCATACTTGGTTTGATCTTAAAAATCCATCTATATAGTCAGGTCATTTTTCTGATCTGATTGTTATGGTCTTATGAAGAATGTGAGGCAGGAGCTGCAGGGAGGTCTGATGCATTGAGAGGCTGCCTGGAAGAGAGGCTAGACAGTGTTAAAGGAGTAAAGTAGGTATTTATTAAAAAGGCCTTCAAAAGTTAGACCGTCAGCAGTGCAAGAGCCTGGCTGTGGCTCCACCCAGGATGGGTATCCGGTCACAAATTTTCACACTTTTATGTTTTGGTCCATTTACATGTTGGTGTTAATTGTCCAATTACAGCTTCAGGTTATGAAGTCCTGTCCTCCCAGTTTGCTCCCCTCAGTTGGCTGTTGCTTACACGTTTTTGGCCTGAAGCTGTAACCATGTCCTTGGTTCTCAGGCTGGAAAAGGATTGTTTTGTCTAACTACACTGTGAAGAGAACTTGTGAAAACTTTATCTGAAGTTCAGTACAGAATCTAGAAAATAAGAAAGCTAAAGCTTAAGGCATCTGGTCCATGGCTGGATTATGCAGCTGAGGTGAATATCCAGAATGGGGACTATGCTGCTAGTTAATTGGAAAATGAAGAAATTCTTGTGAGGATGATTTGCGTGAACCTGTTTGATATATTAAATTCTTTCCACCAGAAAGTGATTAGGAGTAAGAGATATGCTGTGAATAACTATTTTGGCAGATGAAATCAAGAAGTCTGCTGCAAAGCTGAGTGACCTTTAGGATGGATAAAGCTATTTGATGTGTTAAAGTAATTGCAAACAAAGAGGTCCTGTTCACATTCTAAAGGGTCTATAACATTTTCTTAGGGAGGGCAGTTATTTGATTATAGCTTTAATTTAAAATGGAATTGAGCTATGATTTTGTAATGAGTTCACTAGTTGGATGTCCCATCTTCCCAGCTTGCCTTTGATCCTAAAAATGTTCTTTACTTTTTTGTGGAGAAATGGCTTTATTATTGTTTTGGGTTTTAATTGGAGAATTGATTCTGCAGTGAAGCAAATACCTGAAGACTTGTGTAATTCTGTTAAATTTAAAAAGCCTTTACTTGATTTATAGCTTAGAGGCTGGCTTTCCTTAAGAGTAAACTTGAACAGATAAACAGTATATTTTACTGTTTGATCCTGGCACTAGTTTTCTGACTTAGGAAGGGTCACCACTCCATAGTAACATTTTTTAGAATTGAAGAATGTAAAGTCTAACTAACCTTATAAATTTTAGCTTGTCTCTGTTTGATTCAGCATGATGGAATGTAATTTCTGTGCCAGTTAATTTCTCATGTTGTGTAGATTCTACAAGTAGTAGAATAGCCCAAGGTTGCAGTGCTTTCTCTAACTTTAAACAAAATTCTTTTCATTGGAGCATTGGACTATATTCTGTTAATTGGTTTTCATTTAGAACACCTTTGTGTCTTATTAGAATTGAACTCTTGCAGAGTTGTTTGCAGATCCCATAATTTGTCTTTGCTATTGGCGTTCATTTAGACTACCAGATTCTTATCTGCTTGCTGTTGTGAGGATAAATTAAGATTTGTTTCAAAATATAATGTTTGTTCAAGTCTTCGCTGCCTGGTGCAATTCTCCTAGCAACAGGATTTGGTGTAGCTATTTGAACAGCTGGCTGATTTGTAAAGGAGTGTGATGGATTCTGGCCACTCCATATAGTGAAAAGTTTGTCAGCTTTTAAAGCTAAAAGTGGGGAGCGGTGGTAATATGGGGAATGTGAAAGAAAATGGAGAACTTGCCCAGACCTGTGAGATTAAAAAGAGAAAGGAGAAAAGAAAATGGCTGACTTGGTAAGATAGCAAGGGAGGTTTGAGAAGAGCTAGAAGAGAGTAATCTTGGTGGGCAGAAGGAGTGAGAAAATGAAACATGAGCAGATGCCAGGGCAGTAAGGAGGAGGTATTTGGAGGTGAAAAATTGAGAGAACTGTGAATATTTCCCATGTAGATCCTGTTAAAGCTGTTACTCCTGAATCTCTCAGTATTTTTTTTGGTGTAAACAAACAGAAAAATTATGATAAAATTGTGACCAATAGAGAACCATATTAATGATGAAAAGTTGTACTCTTTCCTATTTGAATATGCATTTGAAGGTGCCACCTCTTTAAAGCAGGTTGAAGCAATTTGGCTTCGAGCAAGACACACAATACAACTGCTGGAAATGATGCTGGAAGAATATGAAGCAACACATATCTCCATTAAAATGAAGTTAAAGATAGAAATAGGATAGAGGCCCGTACATTGTGTTGTGGTATTGTCTATGCCAGAATAAAACAATAACTTTTTGAGAGCATTTTCAGGCAAATAAGATATAAGAGTTATCTATCTTGTTTAATATTTTCAGTAGTGTTTCTGATACTAGAAGTAAGGTCAGCAAAACTGGAGAAGAGTCTGGGGCACAGGCCGTGTGAGGAGCAGCTCAGCTTGGAGTAAGGAGTCAAGGGGAGACCTTACTGCTCTCTACAACCACTTGAAAAATAGGTACTGGCAAGGTGGGGGTTGGTCTCTTCTCACTGGTAACAAGCAGAACGAGAAGAGAAAGTGGCCTCAAGTTGCACCAGTTTAGATTGAATATAGGACAGAATTCTTCTCTGAAAGGGTAGTGAGGCATTGAAACAGGCTGCCCGAAAGCATTCAAAAAACGCATAGCTGTGGCATTTAGGGACATGGTTTAGTGGTGAACACCATAGTGCTGGGGTAAGGCTTGGACTTGATGATCTTTGAGATCTTTTCCAGCCTTAACAATTCTGTAATTCTAGGTAGAGCTATGATGAAACCCAGTGAGAAGGCATTTTCCCATAAGAGAGGGTTGTGTCACTATTTTAAAATGGTTGAAACTATAGACACAGGAATAACTGTGACAGTAAAATCAAGATACCAGACTTAGAGGACAACTGAGGATCTTTTAGAGTAGGATTTCAAAATTTCCAAGGGAAAGAAGGAATCGGAGTTCTTAATATGACAGTGACCAAAACAGACTCAAAAAAGAAAATGTAATCTAGGATATTTTGGGGTGGGTATTTACAGTATAAAATGGATGAAATGTTACCGCTATTGCAAAGACAGTAGCAAAATATTTTGAGGATCATGAAAGGTTTTAGTTGTCCGTATTCAAGAAAGATTCATACTGAGGGAGTTGCAGAGAGACTGATGGTACTGAAAAAACAGTCCTGAGGGCATCTCATTTTTTTATAGCCTGAAGGAAGGTGAGCTTGCTGTTCTTTAAAACAAGAGATAGCAGCACTGGGGAATTAGGAAACTGTTTAAGTGTAAGGGCATTATGGTCACAGGAATGAATAGGTGCAGATGGGTCATAAGCAAGATTAATCAGGAAATTGACTACTGTAGTATTATAGCAGTGAGTTTCTGAAACATCCTCTGAAGCAATGTGGTGGAAACAAAATATCCTTTCTGAAAGGCAAATGGAGTTCCTGGATTACCTGGTTCTGCAATAACAAAGCTGCGTGTGATAAACCAAGTGTGTTGTCCTCTTCTGTGGTCTTAGTCTGCAAGCTGAAGTCTGTTCTGCACGACCTACATAGTTGCTTAACTCTGGAGTCTGTGTGTCTTATCAAATTGGCTGATACCCAAGTATCTCAAGTCAGTGAAGGGGAATTAAGTTTAACATTCTTGGCAGAAGACTAGTTGGTGAAATAATGTACTGTTTCACTCCTTTAATTTTATGTGTAATGTGGGGGCTTTTTGTATGA
This sequence comes from Pycnonotus jocosus, assembly GCA_013400435.1. Classification (NCBI taxonomy): domain Eukaryota; kingdom Metazoa; phylum Chordata; class Aves; order Passeriformes; family Pycnonotidae; genus Pycnonotus; species Pycnonotus jocosus. Next base: position 12,061 of record VWYP01031430.1, read on the forward strand.
AGCCTTGATATTTGCTGAAAATTTGAGAAACTTTTCTGGAAGTTTCATTTTTCATCATAATTTTGCTGACGAGTTCATACCCCATAATAGTAAAAAAAAAAAACATTTCCCCCTCAATACCAAAAATAGCATTGTAATACAAAATTTTTTTTCTGGGTTTTACTATTTATATTTCATAGTTGAAGCCTTTGTGGACAACTTTAACTTTGTATTCCTAATCTGTTTGTATCTTTAAAAAATAATTTAATGTCATGTTTAATATTGGTATTAAAATTCATTTTATGTCTGTTTTACAGCCTGTTCGACACTTGAAATATTCATCCTTTAAGAAATCCTTGCTGGGCACTGTTTCTGACAGTGGAAATGTAACTCTCTGGGATGTAAATAGCCAGAACACATATCATAATTTTGAAAATACTCACAAAGCACCAGCCTCAGAAATCTGCTTTTCTCCAGTCAATAAGCTGCTGCTTGTAACTGTAGGTTTGGATAAAAGAATTATTCTCTATGACACTTTAAGTAAAAAGTGAGTATATGAAAGACCTTTTGATTTTAGAAGATTCCTTATTTGTGTTTTATAAACTGAAAAAATGTGTCTAATTATGACATAAATTATTTCATTCAGCCCCCATGCCGAATGGTTGAAGTGGTTGGCATATTGCTACTGGAGAACCTGTCCCATAGTCCATTTTGCTTTCTAAGTTAACAAACAAACAGTTGAAAAACCCCAAGGCATGTGGGAACTAACTGAAGTCCAGTTTATGGGTGATGTTCTCCAGTGCTTGTGTGTAGGCTTTTCTTCTTGGTAGAGAGCAGTTAACTTCTGTGAGGGGCAGTATAGCCTGTGGGGACCTGAGCTTAGCTTGCCTGCTTTTCTAGTTAAGATAAAAGATGTAACTGTGGTGCACAGAGCTGCTGAGATAGGGGAGAACGTTGGATGAAAAAGGCACATGGGTAATGGGACTACAAAGACTACTCTTTGTAGTAAGAGGATGGGATAGCAAGTGATTTTGTGGGACACTGGTTTTAGCATGAGTAGTGCTTTTACTCTAGCTGAATGAAAACAAGAGTCTGTTTGCATTTTGGAAGGATGTCGTAGAAGGATGCAAACTAAGACTTGAAGTTTTTCCCAGAGCTGTGGGAGGGTAGAGTTGATGGGCTTGGGAAGCTAGAGGATGAGAGGATGTGTGTAGTATGATTGCTGCTCCATATGATGATACCAGTAAATAATGGTGTTTGCTATTAAGAAGGTAATGCAATCCTGTCCCCATGAAGTCTTTTGGGGCATATGCAGGTATTTTTTGTTAAGCATGAATTAAGTGTAAACTTAATCTACTGTTTCGTAAAATAGTTCACCAAATTTACTTGATACTGGAGAAGATGAACTACTGACCTATAGCTGAANTTTAGATATTCTGTGTTGAAAAGTCCACCTTGTGAATTCTAAAAGATTGATTCTGTCCTTTCTTGTATTTGAAGGTTACTGACAACAATTGTAGCTGATTTTCCTCTGACCACAGTAGACTTCATGCCTGATGGTACTACTTTGGCTATAGGATGTTCCCGGGGAAAGATCTGCCAATATGACTTAAGACAACTGACATCACCGGTGAAAGCAGTTACTGCTCACAAAGGCTGTGTGAAATGCATACGTCTTCAGTTCAGTAGCACTTTTTCCAAGGTATTGTTGTTGTTCAGTATGCAAATTAATGAAAGCACAGCAAAGTTTAAGTTCTAAAAAAAGTTAATATTCACTGGCTAAGCATTACAGATACCAACAAAATTGGATTATACCAACATAGGAATTAGAAACTGCTTAGTCTTAACTGCTGTTTTAGGCATTGTTAATGTGGAATTCCCTCCACTCCTGGCCTCAGTGTATTACTGAAACAAGTGGAACTTACAGTCTTCTAGGTTTTCTGGTGTGGATATGCTGCCTTTGCAGATGGGTTTGTGGCACCTCTGGTTATTTGCAGGTAGTAGCAGAAAGGTCTGTAATGGCCCTTCTGCTTAAGGAGAAGACAGGGCTGCTCATCTGAAGATAATTTGTATGTCCTATATATGGACTTTTGCTAGCACATTTAAACAATAGAGAAGTTAATTAAATAATAGAGAAGACTTAAGAGGTTCTTCCAAGACTTAATTAGGCTCTACTATATCAGAAGCCCTGTACTTCCAGTTAGTGGATGCTGAGAGAACCTTTGAAATAGATTCTTTACCACTCTGAGGCTTTCCTTCTCCTCTAGCATGCTTGCTGCTAGTGGTTAACT
>VWYP01031430.1:14342-105730 GCA_013400435.1 Pycnonotus jocosus
TGCTAGTGGTTAACTATTCCTGTGAAATTTGAAGTCCCTAATAATGTAATCTCTCTTTTCTGCTATATCTAAACCTGGGATCAAAATTGACTCATGCAGGGTCACTCCACTGTTAAATTGTAATTGTTGCTATCCTTGTGGAGGTATCTATATGATAATACAGATGTTTCCCATGCTCTTTGAAGTTACATGAAGATATCTTTTTAAAATATTTATAAAGGCATATCTCCTAGGCAACCTTTGCAACTTGAAATGAATTTTTTTACTGTTTTTAAAATGAAGTATATTGTCTTGTATTTTTACTTCTGGCTGAAGGAATAATAACTTCTCTTAATTGGTTCTATTTTTTCTTCAGTCTAACCTCACAGGTTCTTCAAATAAACCTGTGTCCAAAAGAGTAGAAGTCAAAGCTGGTAGTAATCGTGGAGGAATTCAAAATACTGGCATCAAAAACATTGCATCTCAAGCATCAGCAACAGTTTCCTCTCATCCTACACTGACAAATGAGAATAAGGGAGGAGAAATTTTTCAGGAGAAAACAGGTAATGTTGTGTTCCTACTCTTAAAATAGTTGGCATAATGTGGAAGATGGAAGCAATGTTTCATGTTTTGACCATTACAGTGAAATGAAAATTTCACTGAGGGAAGGGCATTTGTTAGGAAGTACTGTGTGTCTGTGCATATACTTCTTTTCCCTCCCCACTGTGTAACACATGCTATAAGGCTGTAGGAGGTAAATTGGGTCCTACTGTAAGCTTAAGACACATGAAGTCTTAAAATTGTGGTGGTACTGTGGGACTATCTCTTGTACTCTGACTTCTTGCAGATTATGTACATAATGAAGTTTCTGATGCAATGTCTGCATGGGATGCAGAGCTAAAGATTTGTAATTCTGTTAATAAATAGGAGTAACAGACCTCATTAAAAAAAAAAAAAAAGGCAACCTAGTCCAAAAACCCAAGTGACAACTGAACTGTATTTTTGTGAGGCATGATTGCAGTATCACATGGTAGGAAAGATGTTAAATATAGTTGCAAATATGATTAGTTGTATAACTGTACTTGCTATCCGTGCCTTTGAAATGATCAAGTTCTTTGTAAGAATTCTGAGCATTCCAAAACTGACACTTGCATGAAGTGTACTCTTAAAGTTTTATTTAATTCAAGAGTTCTGAAAATATCAAATCAGTAACACTGCTAGTTTGATTCTTGAAAAAAAATCCTCAGTCTATTTTAATGTAACAGCACTTTCCCCTCCCTTTTAAAATAAGGAGAAATACATTTAGTAACAGTAATTAGGCAATAAGCCACTGCAGTCTATAGGGATGTGTATTAATGACCTCCCTTGGGTATGTAGTTAAGTATGAGGTGGAGTAGAATGTTTCCTGTGTGTGCAAGAGGTGCTGCTAATCAACATTACTGAATGGTGTGGAAAATTTTATTTTGGTTAAACATACAAATTATTATCTTTATTTGAAGATGTAATGGCTGTTACCCCTTAAAGAAGACCATGCAAAATAAATAAATGTTTTAAGGAAGTAAAGGCTTACCAAGCAAAACAGTTTCCCTTAATCTGAGTGTTCACTTTAAAAGTAAAGACCTCTTGAGTACTCCAGAAGATACAGTCTTTAAGGTTAAAAATGAGAATAGATGAGGTACCACAGACTTCATTTGTTGTCTGGAATTTCTTCTAGAACCTGTTCATGGGCTTTAAATTTGGAGAAATAAGGGGCATTCCGTAAAGTAATCTGATAGCATTTAAACATATTTAATAAAATATTTAAACAAAATTGAGGCTTTCTGTCACAGATATTTTTAAGATACAAAAGTATAAATGAAGTCAGAATGTGATGAGGAACTTGTATGTCCTTTGAGCTGGCTTCCCATAAACTCCATTTAGCAATTGTTCTCTGCTTTAGGTACCTTACTACATTTAGATTACTGGGAATGGGTGAAAGTGCACAAGATATTTTGGCCCAATTTTACATTACACTTTTTCCACATAGATGCTCTAAATTCTGACACAAAGGTGCACTTCTGATTTGACTCAGTATACTAAGTATTTACTTAACTAGCAAGTGCAATTCTATGTTGGTGTCACAATTGACACATCTGAAGGAGTGAAAAATGTAATATATTAATATATTTAAATGTAAAATCATAAACATGACTCAAGTTCCACATAATGTAAATGCTTGGACATAATTAATTGCAGTCACCCACACAGTTATATTTGGATTACTTCAATAAGTAATCTCACATAGAGAAGTACTTATAGGTTTTATGAACATTTTGTGAAATTAGGAAAGTTATTTTGGTAGTTGTCTGAGCAGTTCAGTTCACTTTCTAAATATTGCATTTTGAATCATTACTGGGGATTTCTTTGGACTTATGATATGCTTCAATTCTTCAGACAACTGCCCTTGGTACCATGCATATGAAAGCTAACTTTTTTTCTTCTCTGGATGGGTCAGGGATGGGGCTTGAGGGTAGAGGGAGGAAGAGTCTAGGAACAAGTTTGGTTGGGGTTTTTTTTTTGTCTGCAATTGTAACTCCAATTTGCTTTTCTAATACTAGAGTATATAAATTGATTTTCTACTATTAGAAAGAAGCAGAGAATACTATCACTAGGTAGGCTTTTAAAAAGTTGCTTCATATAATGCGCCTTAGAATGCTTAATGGCGAGCACAGTACAGCAAATTTTTCTTCTTGCAGAATAAATTTAAATTTTTATCATCTAAATGTGATTACCTTATTACCAGAAGTTGCAGTCACTAGTTTTCACTTCACCTGATTCACCATAAAATTGCCACATCCATCATGTAGATCTCTCTAAACATGGGTGGGTTCTCCAGTTTTACAACCCTCCTCTTGAGCTTTTAGTTGTAGTCACCTTTGTTGACAGCACAAATGAGGAAGTTAAAATGGACCCTCTAACTGGCATCTGCACGTGGTTCTGAAGTGCTTACTGGACTTCCCAAGTATCATGATTGGTGTGAGATTGTTTAGCCATAAGGTATGTTATTTTTGGAAAAGGTCAATTGGTAACTGAATTATTTTGTCCTTTGAAGGTTTTCCCCATAGTTCCAGCTTGGATGTAATTCCTTCTAAAGAAACAGATCATGGGAAGAGTGCTGAATTAAATAATTTTGATGATTTGGGTCGAAGTAGCTTAGGAGATGTGTTTTCTCCAGTCAGAGATGGTAAGTTACTAATACTGGAGTTTGTAAAGCACCATTCTTCTGCATGTAGTGTGACAAAATGTCATTTGTGTCTTACTGACTGCTGTACCTACTTGATATTTTAATTTGTCTTTTGACTATGAACTTGATTCAGTGATACAAATAAACACTTAATTTGTCTGTGTTCTGCTATTTTGTAGATATTATTGCAAATAAAGTGACTGAAGATCCTCAAGGAAATGGTAAGCTAGTGATGGGTTTTTGGAGGTCTGTGCTAAAATCATGCTGAATTTGTCATACCATTGAAAACAACACTGAAGCAACTTTTCTGGAAATTGTCTGACACATTGAGAGACACAACATGGTAACAAGAAGTCAAGAGTATGGTCCTAAAGTGATTGGTTTTTTCCTTTATACAATTTACAGTGATACACAGAGGCTTTTCATGTTTTACTACTTTTATAAGGATGGGGGCACCATAAAATGGATGGAAGCATGTAGTTTTTGTGGAGTACATTTTTTAGTGAGTTATTTTGTCAATCAGTTTTGTATGAGTGTGCAGGCATTTTAAATGTGGGGTAGATTTGTTATGTGTATTTATTGACCTACGTGTTTTATCTTTCCCTTTTCATTTTAGGCCTGGATTTCCAGTCTTACCCATTTGGTTTGGATTTTCTCCCACAGCCAACCATTCCCTTTCCAGTGAAAAGAAACCCAGTGGGCAGTAGTGCACAAGGGACACAGTCTAGCCCATTACATGTGCTTATGGGATCTCCAATTAAAGAAGAAGAGGAACATCCAGAGACTGACTCTAAGAAAATAAGTCTTGGAAAACAAGAATCGATAGACATCTTAAAGCAGGTATTCTTGTTATGAGTGGTCTTTTCAGAATCTTGAAAGAGTATTACTGCTGGAAGAAAAAGATCTGAATAATGCCCCATCTGATGTTATTTTGCAACTCTGTTCACACACTATTAAGACAAATCTGTAAAACCTAGTGTGATTTAGGTGAATTGTCCTTCAGCAATGGAAGATAAATGTATGTTTGTCTTAAATAAGATCAGTTTACATAAGTTCCCATGAAACAAACCAGGTAGCCTGAGGAGTATTTTGATTTTTCTAGAAAATCAAGAAGGATCACTAGGTGTTTGCACCAGTATGATTGATTGTTGTTTGTTGGGTCAATTCCACCCTCTTCTTCCCTCCTCTGTGTCTCCCTGTTTTTCTTCAGGTATCTTTGATATGCCTCTGCACACAGCTTAGCTACTTTTGTATTGCTCTTGAGAAGTCTGAGTTTGCTAGGAGTGATACAACATAGTCACAACATTTTTGATGTGAAAATTAGAGGCCCCCGCCTTTTGCACTTTCTTCTGTGTGCGGACTTGAGGCAATTTGGAATGTTTTAGCAATCAGTTTTTCAGATATCTTGCTAGGAAATGAAAAGCATGTATTTCTGAGCACATTCCTAAAAGCAAAAATGTGTGAAAGTGCATTTCAGAAAACTTAGGAAAAAAAAATTGCACTCTTCAAGTGTAATTAGACGATTTTAACAAGTAGATTTCATCTTTAAAATAAAAAAAAATTTTGTCATCAGGTTTCAAAATCAAGCTTATCAAGCATAGAACCTGTAACTTTAAGTTCTCCACCATCATCTACTCCTGATGCAAATGAGAAACTAATGAAGAACATTCAGGCCCATCCTGCATATGACCTACCACTAAATGGTACTACCTCAACGAGTAAGTTGATAATTTTGGCCCAGTTCTAGGTGTGGTTGATTGTAAACTGATGTGAAATCTGATAAAATGGACTTAGCATTGAAAAAGAATGTCTCATCTTGATTCTTTAAATCAAGCCATCCCTCCTAGAATGTCTCTAGTTGCCTTTGAAAGACTCATTCTAAATCTGGTTTGTTTGTTTGTTTGTTTTTAACCAAGCAATATTTGAGGTAAAAATAAATAAATAATTATTTTTAAAAAAGTATCAGTGTAATTTAGTATATGAGGGGGTTTTATTTGTCTTGAGGATTCTCAGTATTTTATTTTCAATTGTAAAGGTTCAAAGATAACATCACCTGTCACTGCTGGAGTTGCAAGTTCATTGTCAGAAAAAATAGTAGAAACCATTGGGAGTAGCAGACCAAATGCACCTCTGACAGCAATTCAAATAAACTTCATTCAGAATATGATACAAGAAACAATGGATGACTTCAGGTACTGATATTCCTGCAGAGTGTTGCTGTTCGTTCTCAATGACATGCTTTCTTAATGAAGTGTTTCAGCATCTGTCAAATAAATTTCTCTTTGGATTAGAAAATTACACTGGTTATAGCTCTATTTTTGAAAAACTGGGTATGAAACTCAGCTTTTAATAGCTCTGATGACTAATTAGACTGATGCCTCCGAGAGCTGTTAGTGTATGACTTCACTGACGTTTCCAGAATGAGTGAATATTTCTCTGATGGTAAATCTAGTCTGCATAGCAAGATCTCTGCTGTTTTCCTGAAGCCTTGCACAGATTTCTTTCCCTCCTCTCTCATCTCCCTATCCCAGCAGGAGAAATTTCAAGTTGACAGTGAAGAGAGTTTGATATAGCCAGTTGACTTGTGTTGGCTTTGAGTATTGTTACTTGGCATGTGTAAGGTAAAAGAGTGTGTGTGCATTTTTGCCGGTGGAGCTTTGCATTGAAATAGTGTCTGTGCTGTAAGTGATGCTTGGTGTCAGCTTACCTGGTGGATATCTAACCAACATTCCAGTTGTCTTGAAAGAAGTCAGTTTAGTACGGTTCTATTTAGAGTGAAGTTTGAAGGTGAAGAAGTTAAGAGAATCTTACCTAGGAGATCACTTCCCAACCCATGTTTAAGATGAAGTAGGTTGAATGGAGATGGTGAAGAATTGCTGGGCAGGGCAAATGCTTCTGTCTTGATGACAAAAAGCAAAACTATCTTAGTAGATCTGTGTACTATGGCTGATCTCTATCTACCAACAGAAGAAATACATCAAATGTTATTTAGTGTCTTTACATAAATGTAGTATGGTAAAATTCCCCTGGGATTTTTTGGCAATAAACAGACATCTGATGAAAACGTGTAATTGATGTAACTTAAAATGCAGTCCATGTATTGCAGATGTGTTTTCTTTAAAGTCTGTGTTCAGCCACCCCAGAGTTAGAATTTATGCTTGCCAGTCTGTTACTTCCAGTACCTGAGATCTCGAGCCTCAAAATGTTCTGTTTCTCCTCTGACCTATACTTTTTGGAGTGGCTGGAAGACTCTGCTGGCTCTTTTCCCAGTTTTAAGTTGCAGATACATTTAAACATCATAAAAGATTGTTAGTGCTGGGGTCACTAAGAGGGAAGGGAACTATTGTAATCTTCTCATTGATCTAACTACCTTTCAGCTGCTGGAATCTGAGGAAAAGGTTTTTACCTTCCTTGCCTGAAATTCCTTCCTCTTCAAGTAATGGGGGGAAAACCCACAGACCTTCAGGAAAGGACCAGGCATAATATATAATTCATTTGGTTCCAAAAAGATGTTTGCTTATTCATCTCCCTGTCTTTGGGAGATAACCTACATCTTTGGATTTATGGAATGCTAGCTGGCATCTATACACTTGATACAATCAAAGAAGATTGCCTCCACTAGGAGTTCTGTAGCACAATAATCTGTGGAAAGAGAAAGTGGAGATTCCTTTGGGTTTGCTGTATGTTTGAGGAAAGGAAAATGAAGTAAGATCTGTGTGTAAGATAGATCCGCTTAAGATTCACTTAAGAAACACCTTATTTTGTCAGGCTGGTGGTACCCATAGCACAGTACTCAGTCCCAGACAACTGCACTGTTCAAGAAGAACTTGTGAGCTTGCCTGCTTTTCTGTGAGCTGTTCTCCTTGTTCTTCCTCAGCTCCTGGAACTCTTGTATTAATGTCATGATCAGAGGCTATTTTCAAGTGTGTTTGTAGTGTGGAATGTGGTCCACGAATTAACAAATACACGTCCACTTCGCAGACAGCACTGCCTCTGCTTTTTATGTAGATTAACCTGGATTATTCCATGGGTTTGAGAATAATGTATCACTTAGCACAGTTGATGTTTTGGGCCCTCAAAAGAGTGTTGAAAGTCATGTACTGAAAGGTATATCTTCAAGTACAGGTAAGTGTCTTTCTCTGCAGTGCTTGTGATCAAGGGATTGAAGATTAGCTTCAAATGGTAAAAATGAGAGGAGCTTAAAGCTTGCAACTGAAAAAGAATATTGATATCACAATGTATATATTTGTGTTTCTAAACTGAAAAGTCCTACGTCGTCTTATGTGCTGAAAAATGGTACTTATGAAAATCAATGTCATGACAAAAGTATTCCAAAATAAGCTGTAGAGGATTATGTTTCATGGTCTAAGGGTTTCTAGACTTTTTATGAGAGTGAAGGTGAGAAATTGTGGAGTTTTGGATGCTGTGAGTATGAGAGAGACTGCTTGCATAAGTCTAAGTATCGTCCTTTTGCAATTCTTTTCCCAGAGAGGCATGCCATCGAGATATTGTGAATTTGCAAGTGGAGATGATCAAGCAATTCCATGTGCAGTTGGTATGTACAAGGACCACAATGGGAAATGTATTCAGTTTTCAATTTTGGTAATACCAAGGCATGCCATCTTCTCTCAAAAGTGAAAATCTATTTTGTTTGTTAAGACCAAGAAAGGGAGGATTTCATGTGAAGGAGGGGGAAAGTATGAATCCATTAAATTGTTTTTTCTTTGATTAATAAAGCAAACCTAGGAGTTGAGTAGGTATGAATTCCATATTTCAGGAGTTATAAACAAATTCAGCTGGTCCTTTGGAAAGGTCCAAAGGCTGGGGTAAGGAGAAGATAGATGGAATTCAAATAGAAAGCTTCACTTGTGGATACTGTATGCATACTGAGCTGTTCTGTATTCTTTAGCTTCACCTTTTTATGAATCTTTGTTCTTTTGATCTGCATTAAAAAGACCTTGTCTGGGTTCTGAGCATTTTAATGGAATCAGCATTAGTAGATTCTCATCCTGTAGAACTGCAAAATACCCTTTGATAAAATATTCACTAATGTATTAATGATCAAAATACTGTAGGCCAGCATAAAAGGGAAAAAATCTTACTTTTCTTATCAAAAGTTTTTAAAAACAGAATTATCTACGTTATTTCATTTTTAAAAGAAATATGAAAGCCAATATGATAAAATTGGAATTATTAACTTTATTACTACTGATTGGGACTTTTTTCTTTTCTGTAGAATGAAATGCACGCTTTACTTGAAAGATACTCTGTAAATGAAAGCTTAGTAGCTGAAATTGAGAGACTGCGAGAGGAAAACAAAAGACTGAGGACTCACTTCTGAAAGGTTTTTACATTGCTAATTTTATTAGCGTGAACTCGCTACAGGTGGTGTGTTGTCTCTGACAGATCACCTGTCATCACTGAAGTATTGTTTGAAGATGTGTTGCTATTTTGAACACGAATCTATTCTTCTAAATAACTGATGTAAGATACTATGTGTAATTCTAAAATTTGTAGCAGATAGGCACTGTATAAAGAACATTTGCATCCTCATGCTGACCCTCTTGTAACACAGCCTTCTAACAGAAAAATTCAAAGGACAAGTACGGTATTGGAGTTTTAGCAATAGGTAAAGTGCCTTTTCATAAACAAAATCAAACCAGGACAGATGCTTTTACTGTAAGAACTTTTTTACATATACCTACTTTTCTATCCGCTTCTTTATTCTACTGCTGTCAGAAACAATCACTACAGCTTGCCTTTCAGATACTTTCCTTGAAGAAAAAGGGGAACGAAAGCTCCCCTTTTGCACAACATGGAGTCTTGTTTACAAAGCGCTGGAAAGTACATCAGTCAGTTAAGTTTATTCAGCTGGCAACACTTCTCTCCTGAGTAAAACTAGATCTTGAAAATATTCCCAAATTCGGTGCCACAATCTTTCTTAGTGAATTCATAAGTTTGTTGTTACAAGTGCTACATCAACTGCACAGGGAGATTTTTTTTTTTGTTACTTCTTTGGCTGTGAATCTAGAATTCTCTTTATTTACATGTATTTGAATGTTGTCATAGCTTGTCTGATTTGAATGCAACCTTAGTCTTCAAAATGTAAGTAAATTAATAATATAGCCATTGATAATGCAGCAATGTGTAATTGAAGTCTGTCAGTCTGACTCAAGCACCTTTTGTGCCCAACTTCCCCTTCCATTGGTAGTGAACAACACTTAATATTGAGCAGTTGTGTTGCAGGTTTGAGTCATGTTGGTTTAGCATTATTGTGGCCTTTTTCAGATAGCTGCATACCAAATCTATTATCTTATATTATTAACAACCATTAAAGAAAGATCATTACTTCAGTAGCATAATAGTATCATACTGGTATGTATAAAACATTTCTGAAACGAAGCTCAGTAGGAAGTCTTGACTATTGAAGTGCATGGCATATTTGGCTTGGCCTTTATTTTGCTGAGAAGATGAAACTGAAGCTGCAATTTTAAACTACTTTAAAAATCAAATTAATTGAATTAAAAATATCTCTGAAAGACTTCTTCTACAGGTGCTTCTTGCTATTTAAGTTTTTCTGGAGGTTCTTAATTTTCCCTCTAATATTGCTTGTTTCTTTTCACAAATTCAAAACTCAAGGAAAGCCTGAAGAACAGGCAGGTTAATTATTTACAACATCTAGTGTTTAAACCCACAATGACACTCTGCTACTAAATGAGTAGATAAATAAGTGAAAGCCATAATATATAGTGTAACTTATTTTTATACGTTGCAAAACTAAAGAAAAACTCCAAACATGTCTATAACTTTCCTTACCTTTAACTTTTTTTTAAAAAAGAGACTTCCTTTTTTTGGTGTCATTTAATGAAGAACAGTCTTGTAGCAAGGGTGTTCAAGTAGCCTTTAATATTAGGGAAATTACTTTCAAATGTCTGTAGTTCTACTGCTTTTATAAGCTTTTAAAAATATTTCTGTATCACATATAACTTCATATTGAAAGGAAGCAAAGAAAGTTGGGGTTCTCTTACTAACTTAAAACACAGTGTAGAGCTTGCCACATGGACCACACAGTTCATGAAGACAGTAGTTGAAGGTAGCAAAAATACTTTAGCATCCTTCTATGTATGCTTTCCAGTGTTAATGAAGTAACCTTGCATATTTCCATCTCTTGATTTGTTCAAGTGCTCTTGCTGGTGTACCTGGATGACAGCAGGGAATTTTAGACCATTATCTTGGGTATTTTGCTTATGGATAGTTCATTTCCCTGACTCTGAACTGTATAATATTTTTAATTCCCAAATGGAGGTGACTATAGCAAGAGTGATTAAAAAGATTTTTAGGGCTTTTGTCCATATCTCAGGATTACTGTAGTGCAAGTGACTGCACATTGTGTGTGGAGACCCACTCTGCCTATCATAAGGGTATGTCTTGCCTTGTACACTCTCTGATTTGTATGTTAAAATAAAGCTTGTTTTCACCTGTTTGAGAAAAAAGCTGTGGTGATCTTATTAAAGAGAATAATCTGTGTTGTAATTGTTATGCCTCATCAGGCATCATCTACCTGAAATTTTGGAGTAGTCTCTCTTCTGCCTCTCTGGCTTTGTGTAGACCATCTAATCATTTCCATAGAAATGTTCACAATACCTCATGCTCTTGGAGTAAAGGGCAGATGAGCAGTTCCCCCTTCCAACTTGAAAACTGTGACAAGTCATGCCAGAGAGATCATGTTCATAGCTAAAAATCACGTTCCAGCAGATGTTTTGGGCATTGGGAATCATCTTGTCTACTAAGCTCCTGGTGAGCTGGACGTCCTGTGTGTTCTTCATGTTAAACTTATGCATGTTTAATTTTTAATTCGCTTCTCTCGTGCAAATACAGACTTCCTATGATGAGAAGCTTATTTGCAGTTTCAAGGTATGTAGGGTTTGAAAACTGATTTTGACTAATTGATTTATTCTCATAAAAATGCTAAATGCCAGCATGCTCTTACTTCCTGGCAGCAGTCCACCAGTGCCTGATACACACGCCATACTCTTCATAAGTAAAAGGATGAATTTGAAAGTTGCACATTGTCCCTCCTGCACAAGGAACATGGCATACTAGAAGAATGAACATGCTTTACAGACTGCATTGCCAAACTGCACAGTTCCTTGCCAGCAGATACCCTAGATACTAAAACTGAAGATGCAAAATGGTTGTAAATTATTTATGTATAAAGGTAACAGATCTGATGCTGCTGAGTGCTTCTTAAGGCTGACAGGTGCCGAGTCTGTGCTTCCCCACCAGTGTTCTTGTCCCTGTGTCATTACTGGTGCCTGTCAAGAGCTGTACCTTCGGGTCAGGCTGAGTACAGCCATTTTCACATCATCTCAGGCCATGCATCTGGGTGATGCTGATGAACAGATTCTCAGCTGTGGAAACAGTCTTGTACTCTTCCTTAAGCATCCTGTGCCAGGCACTGGCAAAGGTAAGTTACAAGGCCAGAGGGACAAGAGTAAAAATTCTGAGGTGTTTTTAGGATTAACTGAAATTAACTGTGATTCTGGATGTCTCTCTCTAGCCAAGGAAGTACAGACAGTACCTGTGCACATCACATTTTCGTCTTTGTCTGGCACAGCTGTAGGACAGCGAAACTTAACAGTGGAATCATACTCAACTATTTTAAAAATCATGGAAAGCACATCTCTCTTTAGCTGATTTTGGCAGTCAAAACAGATACATTTGTGGGACCGAGCCACAGTCCTTCAGATGCTCAGATGTGGACAATGTCATATCTAGTATGCTTTCTACAGTGCAGTTGCTAATAACAGTTTTTGTTTAGTTTGTACTAAAGTTAGGGGCATATATGAGATATTTCCGATTTTTTGGTGTGGAAAGCTATCGTAGAGCTGGAATACATACCTAATATTTTCAAAATAAACAGAGAAACTTTTGAGGCAGTGCATATATAGTAAACTGTGGATTATTAAGAGCATCTTTGAGATCGTAGCGGGGGGGGTGATGACCCAAAAAAACCTGTTCTTGGTCCAGAAGGCACTTGATTGTGAGAGCAAGTTAAGAATCCATGCTATCAACAGAAACTTAGATGTTATTCTCTCTTTACCTGGATATAAGCAGCAGCTGATTAAAAATAAAGGAAAGAGAAGTGTAGACTGCCGATACTTATTCTTTAGCCTCATTAGTACTTAAAAAAATCCAGACCTGACCTCAAGTAGGAATCAGCATTCCCTCTTCTGGAGAGATTCTTATCATGACTGAAGATGTTTGGTGGAGCAACAACTGCCGTATTTATTTTGGGCTGTGCCTATGCTTAACCAGTTCAGGCCTCCAAATGCTGCTGCGGCATGAACTGTAAATGGGGCTAAATTGTGTTAGAATTTTCCAAGTGTCTGGCTTGGGGCACTAAAATTGGCTGATGAGTGTCGGAAGCCATCCACTCTCAGTTACGTACTAGAACAGGAGTTCTCTGAAACAACTGCCCAGCTTTGTATTACCAGTTGTCCCATGTAGCCAGTGACCTTGCTGCAGACATGATTTTGGAGGGAGTGTAAAATGGTCAGTATACCTCTCAGGATCACCTGAGAGGTGTCCTGGTAGTAGAAGCTTCTGCTGTTATTATTAGCAGAATATTTTTCTCCCTTAGTTCAGTCGTGTGCGTTGTGGAACAAATGCTCATGGCCTTGGGCTCTCTCTCTTGAATTCCCCATTTGTCCTCTCATTCTAGCTAAAAATACCAAGGCTCATATAATGGAAAGTTATTATGGTTCCTTTCCAATTTCTTACACCACAAAGTTCTGTCTCTTTATGGAAATCACTGAGAGACAATGCTTTTTCAGCCTGTTATTTTGCAAGAATGATAATTCTGATTTATTCTTTTCATCACTACGCGTCCTCTAAGTAATGGAGAAGAAACAAAAACACAGAAGAGGATGCATGAGAGAAAAGCACAATTTCCTACACAGGTTATTTACATACAAGTGCCTTTACAGGTTATAAAAATATACATTAACTAACACAAGGCAGAAGTGTTCCAGAATTAATTAAAAAAAATTAGCACTATAAGTAAATACTAGTGCTTCGTTGCATTACTATAACACTACTTACCAGAATGCCTGAATATCCGGAGGTGTCCAGCTGGGGATATTTTTTATAATTATCAGGTTGCAGAGGGTGAGCTGTATTTTCTGAATAGCAATTCTTCATGTTTTCATAAGGTCTTAGACTGGCCAATCAAAAATTAGGGCGAACAAACCCAGTTCATCATTTTTGAAAGTTTGGGGCTAAGTAGATGGAATTTTCCCCCTAATTTTGTAGCATCTAAACTGAAGCAGTTCTGGGTTCCTGCTGTTCAGTTCTCATCACTGGACTTTTTTATGAGTCGAGGCTGATGCAATTTATCCAAGTCCACCTGAATAAACAGAAAGGGTGCAAGATCTATCTAAAGCTTTAAGAGTCAAAGCACCTTGGTCTGCCGCTTACTGCCATCCACTCAAGTTTTAAATTTCCAACATTGTACAAGTCTCTGCAGATTTATCCTCTAGTTATTTTGTTACTGAAATAGATCCTCTTGACAAGAGAAGTCAGCAAATTAAGGCAAGTTTAAATTAAATAGACCCTGTGTCCTCATGCCATGATACCCAAAATTATTTCCATTACATATTTGCCTAAAAGAAGTTGCGTGTGGTGCTGGAGGTCACATTGCCGCTTGTCCCCACTGTGTGGAGAAGAAATGTCACTGCACTGTGTCCAAAATAGTTGTTCCTGAAGTCCTATCTCTTATCAGCTCCTGCAGCTTTGAGAAAGCTGCTGACTCACTGCCACTCAGTAATAGCAGAAGGAATTACAAGTTTTCTTCCCCTGGGAGGCATTTGGCCCCAGTCCTAGAGCCCCTCTCCAGGGTGGTGCTCAGCACTGTCTCATTCTGCCAGTGCCCATATCCCACTGCAGGGTGTCCTTCCACAGGGATGTGCTTCACCAGATGCAGGTTACACCATTAACTGAGACTCACTTCACATGCCATGGGTAAGGCTCACAAATACACATAAATGACACTGCTTGTTTCCATGGTAACTTTGATGCTTCAGAATGGAAAAGACAAAAAAGCCAGGAACAAGAGGAGATGTGCAGGGAGGTAACAGCACTTCAGTCACATGTATTTGAGTGCTATTCTGCAATGCCAGAAATTCCAGCTATGCCAGATGGTCATGCTATGATGATACTCCAGTGATACTATGATTTCTATATTTACCCATCCCATTGTTGATTTGGCTATTTATTTTTTGTAGTCTGGGGGTATTTTTTGAAGGTTACTTTATACACCAGGTATTAGGCAAACAGCAGTGGCATTGATGTGACTGCTGTGTATCCTACAAGTACAATATAGAGATCAGTGATATGAATGCTTTGAAAGCTATGCCATGCTTTTTAGAAATACAGAGATTTATGTATGAAACCAACATGAGAGTACCACTGGGATCAAACAAGATAAGCATTACTCAACCTTTTCAAAAGTGTTTATCTTTGTAAAGTTGAAAAGCACTTTGATCTCATTCTGTTCATTGACAGTATTTAATTGTTGCTAACCTCTCACAAGTTTAATACCTACCTGGTCATGTAGTGTATGCGTTCATTTCACTGTTGAAAGCTTGCTTTGTTTCTGTTTCACTTAAGTGGCAATTGTGTGGCAAACTTCCTGGGAAGAAGGACTAATCTTGTCCTGAGTGAGAGAATTGGTCATTGAAATACTTGTCAGTATTTCAATCTCAAGAATGACCAAGGCTTTTATACTTGCAGAAGTGACAAGTCTCATCACCACCACCACATCATCATCATCATCATTATCAAGAGGTCTCCTCAGGGTAAGGTAAATGTTAAGGAAACTCTCCTGTCCGACCATCCAGGAGGTGCCCTGGCAGTCACACATGCACCACCTGAGCTGGGACCGAAGCCCTTTCACAGCTACACACTCCACACTCATCACAGACCAGGTTTCCTTACCTCCTTACCGGCTCGTCCCCAGGATTCCTATAGCAGAGTCTCAGATGTCCCCATCCTTAAAATAATTTAATCTCGGTGCGATAGCTAAATAACAACAGCTCGAGCTGGTGCCTCCGAGGAGGGACCACGAACAAAGGAAACCCTGGACTTTTATCCCCTGAGAGTCTTATCGCGTCAAGTGAGGGGATCATCGGCTCCCGCCATGTCTCTGAGGTCCGGTCCCCTGGCAGGAGCCACAGGTCCTCCGGCCCTTTATTGCGGAAAGGGTTGGCACTTTAGGGCCCCCCTTGCCTGAGGCTCTTGCAGCTCGTAAACCGAGCTATCTTCACTGAATATATTCCTCAACAGTAAAGAAACCAAAATATTTCATATTTAGTCCTTAGATTTCACCGACGATTTACTCTGCCTGTGACTTTCACCTGTTTCCATCAGTTCAGTCTCTGCATACATTGTACCACAGTCACTAGGAAGAGTATGAGGATTTGTCTTTCTGAGCAAGTTGATTGCTATCCTGTCAATCAGCAGTGTCCGTTCTGGACAGAGAGTGTGAGTACCAGGTAGAGTTCACATTTCAAATTACCGTGCTGTGTTGTATCTTGTCCTCCTTTCCCAGGAGTAACACTGAGCTTGAGAAATCCGACTACTTGTTGATCATAGCATGCTTAGGAAGGAGGGAGAAACAAACCTAATAATGATTGAGCAATTAACCTGATTCACCTGCTAATCTCTTTTGAAGATGAGATCCTTGAAGCTGATCTACAACTGAAGAGAAAACCCCAACTACTAGTGCAACTGCTCCTCTAAGTTGGCGTGCTTAAAAAATTCCCACTAATGCCTCCATTATGCAGCAGATCAACTGTTACATATTTTTCTATACTGAAGCTGCTCTTCCTAATAAATTGATAGGTACTAGCCTAACCTAGGGACCACAAGGCTTGGCTAATAGAAGTCAGTCCAGCTGCATCAGAAGAGATGGAGACATTTCTTGCACTGTTGCTCTGTGTTAAGAGCGTTGAAGAATGAAAACAGCTCTCAGAGGATTTACAGCCCTTGCCACACACTGAGTCACAGCACTGAGGATTCAATAACAGGAGCCCTCCAGGTCCTTGAAATGCTTCTTTCAATGAGCATCCACTCCATCACACCAAGGCTAAGCGTAAACAAACTTTTCTATCCATACACTTGTCTTGGCCACATATTGAGTTTTCCTGATAATGCCACGGCAAGCTCTGAAGGAGAAGGCAGTACAGCTACTCCTTGTACTATTTTAGCATCGGGGATCAAATTAACATCCCCGAGGGTGCGATAGTTTAATAAGATTTCAGAGGGCTTGTCTGAAGGCTCTTTTTAAAAACAAGAAAATAAATTAGTATCTGTGGGGTTGTGCAATGAACACTGACATGGAAGAGGTGGAGGGAAGGATGGAGCTACGGGGCAATGAGTAGGACCTCACTCAGCTTTGAGGGGCATGAGACTCTCAGGTGGCGGCCGTGGAGGTGGCAGCAGACCTGGCTCTTGGGTGCTGCCGCCCACCTTTCCCGCGGCCGCCCGAGCACAGCCTGTTCCCTGCGCGGCGGGGCAGGTGGGAGGGAGGACGGGCAGACGAGCGCTGACCGGGCGGTGCCGCCCGCGATGGGGGCGCGGGGGGCGACCCCGGGAGCGGCGAACGGGGTGCCTTTCCGCCGCTCTCCGCCCACCGCCTGCGCTCTCCGGGGACGGAGGGCTGGGGCCGCTCAATTTCGGGCCGGGAGCTGCAGGTGCTCTCCCGCCGTGCCCGGGGAAGAAGGCGGCCGCAGGTCCCCGGCGCCGCGCTGAACTCGCTGCAGTGCCTCGTACCGTAGCCGCCCCNCGGCTCAGCGCCGGCCTCACTGCGGGCAGCGAGCGCGGGCGAGCCGGGGCTGTGCCCGGGCCAGCCAAGGCTGTGCCTGGGCGAGCGGTAAGCGACCCACGGGCGTGAACCGTGAGCACCGCGGCCCGTGCCCGTGCCCGTGCCCGTGCCCATCCTCCTGAGGGGGGCTCGTCACGGCGGTGGTCTGGCGGAGCAGGATAGGTCCGTTTTGGAGGAGCCTGATAAACAGACTTTAATTCCAACAGTTTACGGTGAGGAGATGAAAAGCGATTTAAATTTCGTTAAAGAGCTACATGAAAGCAATATCACTTTAATGATTTTTTAAATTGATAATTATTCTTGGTAATTAAGATATGAAATATTCACTAGGACCTACATTACATTCTAGGGGCAGAAGGAAGAAGTGAAAGAACAGGATGCTATCAGATGACCTCTTTTCTGGTGGCTCATTTCCTTCCACTGTGAAAATAGTAAACTTCCTAAAGCTGAAAGCAAGGGAAAAGATAGTTTGAACTATTTCAGCGAGTATTTATAACCTCTCCCTTAGAGGATCAGACCTTCTCTAGCCCAGTGTTGTAACTATGCAGCTGTAATAAGAGAGTGAGACTTCACATGACCCCGTAGTCAGAGGTCTGAGTGACTTTGACATGGTGGGGTGCCCTGCTTCACCTCTCTCCTGCAAGAAAATGTTACTAGTGGAGATCAAGACAGCCAAACAGAAAGATTAGTCAATATTTCTGTTTCAATTCGGGTAGAGCAGGGTCTAGAGGTAAAGTTCTCCCCAATCATGATAAGTAGCCATATTGTCTTTGTCATAAGCTTTTAGTCGTTGTCAAATTCACTTTCATTTGCCAGGAAAGTTATCTTAAGTCTTGAAATAGTCACCTTAACACAAGGTCTGACAGCTGTTGGAGAACAGCAATCCTTGCTAATGCCATACCTGTGCAAAATAACCCTGAAAGAGTGCTAGACGTGACTGCAGGGTGGCTGGGCTGTATCAGCATGTGTGCAGGTGCAAACTATGGGGGAATTGAGGCTCTTTGTAGCTCAGTCCTTTCTTTTAAAAGAGTGAGAACATAGAGTCTCCTCTTCCCATTCCCTTTGACGTGGGTTTTGGGGAGAATTTGGAAACAGCAGCTCTCAACTGCAAAAGGAGGCTTGCTTACAGAACCAATGATTTCTTGATGGCCACTTTTGAGTGGACCATATACATGTGTGTATATATATAGTTTTCATGTTAGTTCTGGTCCTGTGAATGACCCCTCTTATGGGACAATCTCATTTATTGCCTTTCAAAGCTTGGCTAGAAACCATGGCATAAGGTAACTCAGCGTTGTCAGATTTTAGTGGGTTTTTTTCGTGTGCCTCACAGAAGAGAATGGGAGTCTTCCAGGTGCTTACAGGAGCCAGATGTCAACTTTAGGTCTTACCTTTATGCTTAGATGCAGTTAAGTACTTAATGGTCTTGGAGTTTTAGCATGGATTCATGCACTTCTTTTCAGTTGTTGTAAGTTCAGGTCAGGCTATTCTTTGTAAGTTAAAGGAGTTAGTAGTGTGGTAGGAAAAGAAATACCAATATTAGGGCCAGGTGACCTTCAAGCTAATTCAACAGGATGTGGAATCGTTATTGGAATTGTTATTTGTGGCCACAATATAAGGTATAGATTGGATTCTGAATTATCTTGACTATCTTGTTTGTGTCTTTAAACAATAAAAAAAAAAATTCTTATCAGCCTCTGGTCAGTAGGAGTGGAAATAAGAAGTAAAGGCAACAATGACGTTTTAAAGCCTCTGACTCACTAGCTGCTACCCTTTCAGGCTTCAGTGCATAGCAGAGTATGTTCCTCAGAGACAAATCACCTATTTCTTCTTTTGTAGCTGTTTCAGTTTGACAAGAGTTCTTCTGAGACTGTGTTTATGTCTGAAATGGCTGTAGTTCAGGAAGGGAGAGGAATTTTTTTGTTAATTTCTAAGGGCAGTGGACTCTGTGGTCATTCACATATTTCTCAAGAGTGAGTTACATGGCTTTGTGGATGCTGTGAATGGTGCTGGCTTCTCCTGGGGTAGACTGTTTTGATAGCATGCAGCTGTGGTCCTTGGGTAAAAAATTCTTGGTAAGTGACATATATATTACAGATGCCTTTGTTTCTCTGTTCTTCATTGAGAGAGATACTTCCAACAAGTTGTGTTCAGTGCAGTGCTGAGAGGTGGAGCAGAGAGCAACATCCCTGGGCAATGTGCTAAAGAGGGTCTCCTCTCCATCCACTGGAGACATGTTTCTCTCCATTGAGGGTGTGGATGGAAGTCCAGGTCAATAATTTAAGAGCTCAGAGTTGGGTAGTGCATGTACATCCTGCCCTTCATCCATTTGCAGGCATGTCCAGGTTCATTTCAGGTTTGCTGCCTGTACTGAACATTGCTGTTGGGCAGTGTGCTTAAAAGAATGAGGACAGGGGAAGAGCAAGGGGCCTGTGAAGTCATGAAAGAGTCATTTTTATGTGACTGAAAGACCTTTTCTTCTCTTTTTCCTATTCTTCCCTACAGTCTGTGGGCTGTTTTTATCTTGCATTTGTTTACTGGTGGTAATGGCCATTGTCATTTACATCAGAAAGAAGGGAACACCCACATTTCATATGACACCAAGCAAAAGCAGTTCAGGGTTTGGGTTTTAATAATGTTGGTTAAAGAAGTGGCTGTGCATAATTCTTTATAAGCTATTGTGAATATTTATTTTTAAAATATTTTTCTTCGTTTTAGCTACTTTGAGATGGCTTTTATTTATTCTTCATCTATGACTGTACTGATTTTGAGCTTCTGGTTTTTTATTTTTTCTAGAAAATGTAGTAGAGGACTATTCTGTTTATTTAGAGAAAAGCAGCATATTCCTGACTAATAGGCTGAAATAAAGCAATAAAGAGCAGTGTCAGAAATTTGCATAAAAGCAAAGCTTGTCAGTGTGGCACGTGGTGTGGTGAACGATTATTGAATAGCCAAGCCAGAAGAAAGGTTTTCCTTGGGTCTGTTAGGTAAAGACTTGCTTTAAAGAAAAAAAGATCTATTTTAAAACAGCATAATGAGGAAATTTTCACATTCAATGTAAATTACTTTCTCTTGTTAATCTTAACAGAGATCTGTAGGAACATGGTGTTTTATGACAATTTGGAGTTCAGTGGTTTTGTTTTTCTTTTAAACAATATCTTCTCAGTTTATGATATTTTCAGTGTGTGCATTTTCTGTTAAAACAGAGTAGAATGGCACTTTCTTTGTTTTCTCTGTGTTGTTTTTGTTTGTTTGTTTGTTTTAAACTGTGCATTTCAGATGTGTGCCCTCTTACTTCTTTCTGTTTATTTTGGTTGCCATGTAATGGGGGATCAAGCTTAAAATGGTTTCAAGAGACCATTTCTTCATGTGAAGGCTCTCCAGGGCTGCCAGGAATAACCAACAATTAATGCAAGTACTGTTCTAATACTTGTTTGGAGTTGAGTCACACTGATGCTTGTAGCATGAATTTGTAGCACAGGGAAAACAAACACTGTGTGCTTGGGACCAGACAGCTTCAGGTTGGAAGAACCCTAAGGGAGATGTAAGTGGGTGAAACCCAGGAGGAGGTAGTAAATACAACGAGACTGGATGGTAATCAGTGTTTGGTATGAGAGAATTAATCTGAGGAGGTGTCGAAGCACAGGAAAACAAAAATAAAGTCAAAAGTATTCTTGAGACCATATGTGAAGGTTGATGGTTATTTGATTTGAAATGTATTAGGAAAACAAGCAGAGATGAACCTGCAGTTTCAGCTGAAAATAAAGTACCTAGCATGTGGCTGAGAGAGGGCAGAGTAATGAACCTCTCATTTTATTGAGCTGCATGAGTTGGATAAACAACTTGTAAATAAATTTGAAACAAGTATTATACCATTTTAAGAAACAGTAGGCTTTAAAAGTGGAACTTATGATGTTCATTGTGTTCCTTGATGGCTTGGCTGAAGATGAATGGCTGGATTTTCCTCTCTGAGATCATAAAGCTGCATTATGTATAATCCTGAAATTAGGGGAAAGACATAACCAACAGGTACAAAGCGTAGGAGTTTCATAGTCTGGGAATAACTGTGATAATGGAAAGACTCAGGAAAATGCTTTAACTTCTAGACAGTGTTTTACTGTTCGCTTACAGGGAGTAAGTATAGTCTCACTGCTATAACAGTAGAAACCATGAAAACCACCAAGGTTGAGATAGAAAACCTGTGATTAATTTTATTATCTTAATAGTCGTGTGGTGATTCACAGAAAGTGCTGGGGATTTTTCCCTTTCAAATGGATTGCTATTTTATTTGCATACTTTCTAAGTAATAAAGCTGAAATGATTTGTAATAGAGCTCAACTGAAGTAGATGGATCTATACCAGCAGAGGATTTGTTCCAGTTTCCTCTTCTGTGCTCATTAGAACAATTGAGAAACTGTTATTTTCATGATGTAATGCACTGGTTGTTTTAAGAGCTAATTCCCAAACAATGTGCTAATTGGCCTGAAATAGTGCGGTGCATGTGGTGCCCCTTGGGATTCCGAGTTACGGATGATCCTATTTGTTAGTGGCTTCAGAAATTAAACCTCTCATGAGTGTTTTAACTGTGCTTTTGTAAGGACTGAGTGAATAAGTGCATGATAGTTTGAAACACAGTGTTCAGAGCAATTGTTCTATATTACATGCTTGCTGGGCAAACTAGACTTGCAGTGGAAATTTCCTTGCAGGCTACTGTGCTGAAGTTTTTGGCTCACCAGCATAGGATTGCAAAGATGGGGTAGAAGGTACAACATATAGTCTGGTCTAATTTTGCAGTAAACTAGAAACTATTTAGCAACGTCTAATGGAAAAGCAAGACAGATACTTAGAGGGGTGCAGCATATAAACAGAGGCTTAAAACTTATGAATTGAATTACATTTCACATAATTTTTCTGTATGTACTATTGCTAAGATGCTGTGCTTTTATATTGACGCTGCTTTACTACATTGTTGAATGGTGGAAGAGGAGTTGGAAAGAGTTTTGACTTTATATAGCTTTGTAAAGGATGAGGAACACTTCAGCAGTTTGGAATTTAGATTGACAGTTTTAACTCGATGTACTTGAGCAGCTCATCAGGGACACAAAATTGATTAAGATCTTGCTACTTCCCTGCTGCCCGCCCTCCCTCCCTCCCTCCCTCATTTAGGCTTCTGAATCAACTTGATTAGCTGAACAACTCTGTTCTTAATTTTTCAGATTTGCTCAGGATGTCTCCAGAGTAGGGAAGATAATGTTGCGCTGGATTTCATTTGATCCATGTTGGTGATTTCATGACTGTGAGAGCAGGGAATGTGTTTTGTTTTCAAATTAATGTTTTTATGTGGTGAGGTCCCAAACTCAAGGAGCAATTTCTGCAGTGATTTCTACAGTGAGCAAAAACCTGCTGTGTGGTTGTAGGCCAAGATCAATGGTTGCATTCCTGCTGCTGAGACTCTCTTGCCTTGGGACTCATCTCTGGGCTGAGTCTACAATGAGAGACATTGAAGGTGTAAAACTGGTGGGTAAGTAGATGTTTTACTGATGAATAATGATTCAATTACATAACTTAACTATAATATCTGCTAATGGGAGTGAACTGCAGAGTGAAAGAGGCATCGTAGGCCAGTATAAGTGAAATGTGAATTAATTCAGACAATGTAGAGAACATTGGAGACTTCTGCGGTATTTTTGTGAGTGTTATATGTGCCTCGTTTTAATTGCTTGATGTTATTCTGCCAAGCTGCATGAGATGAAATAAAAGGAAACTTACAATGAAACAAACAGGAAATGAAATAATAAGTGGAGTAAGATGTCTCTGGAGAAAATGGAAAGGGACTTGCAGTAATATTTGAGAAGTTATTAGATGAGAGAGTCCCACCTGTGTCCTCCAGCAGTCTTGTTTTTCTTACACCCATATAATACTACATAAACTACATCATGGAGAGAAGTGGAGGTGGAAAAGGCTGCATGCATGAGAAGCAGAGGCTGGATGCAGAGGCATTTGGAGTGGGATACAGAAGGAATGTTATGTCGTATTTCTTCCCCTCTCTCTGCACCCCTCACCATGGGAAGTTTGGGTTTGATGGGACATAACTACAACAACTGAAGAAACAATAATTTGTGAATATTTGAGTCAATGGAGTGTGGTTTCCTACAGTGTTTTCTCCACTTATTCACTGAAGTTGATGGCCATCATCCACCACTCCCCAGCTGCTCTTATAGTTCAGTACCTCTTGTTTTCCTCTGGCTGCTCACCATTACTTGCAGCTTCCTCATGCATACCTGAAATCATGGAGCAGTACTCCAGCTCTGCCTCCTTGAAGTCTTTGGGTCCTGTGCTGTAGGTAGTGGAACTCATGCTAGGCTCTGAATTTACTAGAGAACTGCCAGACTGCATGGTCTGTTTTCCAGCTACCTGACATTACTTTGGGAGGGATGCTAGCTTTGGCTAACGGTATATTGTGGGCAAGATCTTCTTTCTGTGCAATCACTAGCAGCAATAAAGACTTTTCTGGTACCATCTTCTGTACAATGCAGGTGCTACTGTCATTGTTAAGCTGTTTCCTCTAGTGCTGCTTCACCTCTAGCCTTGCCATCAAAAATGGAAGCACTTGCATAGGCAACTCATCATTACGTTTACTGTTACAATGCCTAACCCTGGTCAAATGGGAGAAATTTGTCCCTTCATAAATGGAATTTTAGCATAATACAGATTGGCTGATCTTGGTCCTTCTGTAGTGTGTAGGCTTTGCAGTACTGCAGTTTGGTCAAAGCAGTGTGTTCAGCATGCTACTGTTATTCCAAGTGTACAGAAAGAACTGGTCTGCTGGTTACCAGGCTAGCATATACTATTAGGTTTTTGAATGCAATGTTTACATCTTAGTCAATGTGCCTTTTTTTTTCTCTCCTTTTTTTCCTCTTAATACAATGGTGTTAGCAGTTTTGCTGACTGCAGCTCCCACTGGAGCTGAATGAGCTGGATTTCTGTTCTCTAAGCCTTCTGTTTGTGGTTTCCATAATGTTGAAAGTAGTTCTTGATGCTGATAAGATTTTTTTTTCTGGCCTAAAATTTCATCCTGATTTCATCTGTACCAGATAACCCTTCTTGGATTTGTTGAATGTTTTCCAAAATTAAAAAGAAAGCATTCTCTGTGAAGTTTTCTTAATTTGAAATGGTCTGTGATGTTTCTGCTAGAGTAAACACCTTTTGCTCTAGCAAAAACATAGTCAGTTTTTTAAAGTGAGTTTAATATGGGACTTGGGGCATCAAAATCATTTGGGTTATTGAACTGTAAGATGGGAATACTCTTTTTCTTTTTCTGTCAGGCCTGTGAGCTCCCTCCTGATAAGCTGTAGTAAACTCTTAAACATTAGTATTGAAATTTTTCATGCCATCTGCCTTTTTATCTGATGCATCATCAAAATGTTTAGGGTTATTTTTAAAAATGAGTGTGTGGGGAAAAAATGTCTTTTTTTGTCACTTGTAAAAGCCCCTTCTGTCATGGCATTGCAGGGTAGGTTTGGCAGAAGTCGGCATTTTTAGAGGAAAATGCTCTGCTGCTTTTATTTAATTCTTGCCAGATTTAGAAATCTGAAAAATATGTGTCAGTAATGAAATTCTGAAAGCTTACCTGTCATCTCTGTGCAATTAAGCAGTGGATGTCCTATCCTCGCTGAGCAAGCAAGAATGTTGCAGCCTAGGGTTATCGTGTGTTTGAACAGCTCTCTCTAACAGTTCCTTGTTGCTGCAGGCTCAGGTTAAACTACATTCTGAAATGGAAAAGGAGCTTCTGTTTCCAAAGTACCTAGTGACCAGCAGGTTATTTAAATACAGATGAAATACATGCCAGGCTGTGTCAGGAGGTGGAAAGAGGGAAGGAAGGAAGCAGGAGGAATTTGGACATGGGCCCTGGTGATTCAGAGTGGGAAAGGAAGGGAAGTTGCCTTGGAAGATAGCAGTTCTTCTGGAAGATGCTGTGGCTCCTCAGAGATGTCTCTGAACCTCTTTTTTAGGTCCTCAAACCTTATCCTTCCCTGATTTCTATAAAGAGCTACACAAGCATGAGGAAAGGATCCCTGTGAGAGCCTGAAGTCTGTCTTTGGAGCAGGGGCTAAGAAGAACCAGGCTTTGCACATTGATTTCTGCTGGTCTGCATAACACAAAAACTGCCACCACATTTGCACTTTGAGTTCTGTTACGCAGAGATTAATGTCTGTTGACACTGAGGTTGAGACAGTATTTACACTTTTTGTCTTGTAAAACGTTCATGTGTACCTTATTTGAGCTTTGATTTTATATATATTTACTCAATTCTTGCATTGTTTTGGGAAAACATGTTCTTATTAGGAGATGTAAATCTGAGACATGATTTAAATAGAATGAGAGTTATTCAAAATAGGAATTATCTTGAGGGGTTTTTTTTCTTATGTCTTGAAATATTAATCCTTTGATTAATATTTTATGTGATTGAATTTGTAGTATGAAATTTACTAGAGATCCATACAGGAGGCAGCAAATACAAATTGTGTGATCTAAAGCTCAACAGATCTAACAGCTTTAAATTCTTCCTGCACTGCTGTGTTAGACATCAGTTTCACAGGCTGTCCTCATAGATCCTGCCAACCTACCAAGCCTCACTGCTCCATCCACTGCTCCATCCTCACTGCATCATTTCCAGCCATGTCTGGTAAAGCCTTGAGGCTTTACTGGAGCTCCTGTTAAGTCACAGTCCTGAGGGGCTTGCCATCTGAATGGAGAAAGACACAGCA
Source organism: Pycnonotus jocosus (assembly GCA_013400435.1). Lineage (NCBI taxonomy): Eukaryota > Metazoa > Chordata > Aves > Passeriformes > Pycnonotidae > Pycnonotus > Pycnonotus jocosus. The sequence goes on from VWYP01031430.1 coordinate 40,198, forward strand.
GGTAAGTGACACACTCAAATAGAGGAAAAAGAAGAGGTAAGAGTGGGATGGCTTGGTCAGATGTGGTTTGATGATGAAGTTGGTGGATGATACTGCCCAAAGTACCCCATCACCAGGTTCAGTGTCTGCTGACACTGTCAGATGCAACATAAAGTCCTCTGCAGGTGAAGCTTCTCCTCAGAAACAGCTTGACTTCATCCTCACATCAGTCAAACAATTCCCTATGGTTCCTTTTACTGAAAAGCTGCTCTAGAATCCTTTAGCAGTCAAATCCTTGTCATTCTGAGTTTAAAGTAATTTTTTCCCATATTAACAAATGGCCACACATTCCTTGTTGTCTTCTGGTTTGAGTGACAGTTTTAATTTTTTCATTTTGGCATAGACAAATCACAGTGGTTTTTTACATGGGAAAACATGGCTTTTACCTTATGAGCATGCTTACAGTAGAGTTGTGCTGCAAGTGTGCCTCTGTAGACACACCTGATGTACCTTTGAGCTTCCTCGTTGACAGACTGTTAGCAGCACAGTTGCCACAGTGTAAATCTGGTCAGTACCAGGTGACCAAATTAAATTTGAGTATTCTAGTTTTGGGGGGGTTTTTATAGAACCTAGATTTCTGAAGACTGAAGACCTGTCTACTGCAGAAAACTAGTGGTCTTTAGAATTTTTAGATTCTTCTTTAGAATTCTTTAGATTCACCTCAAGCCTCTGGCCATTGTCAGGGCCCTTCTCCAAAACAGTTCTGAAAGCAACGCCAGTTCTCTTGGCTGCGCTTTCCTGGTTTCAGGATGGAACCACAGTGTTAGTTTGGAACCATTCTGCACTCACAGTTCTTCCAGGCACTGCATCTTGCACTGCTAAATCTTGTTTTGTGTTCATTGACATGCTTTTCTTCACTTCTGATGTTCAACTCTGTCCTGAAAGACCACTTGGAAGTAACTTTCTTAATAATAAGCTTTCTGCCTGGTAATTTCCACTTGCTCTTGTTTATCTTTTAAGTAGTTTATCTGATTTATGCATCTCATACTTTTCCCACTTTTTCCAGTTTAGCCTATGAAGTATTTTGCCAAATGATTTATTAAAATCCAAACAAATTACACTCACATTTTTTGTGGGAATAAAATAGAAAAGAGGTGTTTTAGACTAGTATGCCATGATCAGTCTACTGATCATGTATTTGATGTAATGTATTTGAAGTGACGTATTTGTTCTGATTTTGTTTTCCATTCTTTTGTCAAGATCTGTGTGCTATCTGTAGATGACAGATGTGTCTGTTTTACCAAAATGACTTTTCTTCCTTCTTTCCTCCAGAGTATAGGCACCATATTTGGCTTTCTTCAGTCATGTGGTGCTCCCTCATTTGATGGATTTATTTAATATCTGTGCTATCAGACTTAAAATTTCATGTACCAGTTCTTTTGATGTTCTGTGATTAAGGTTGTTCTGCCCCTCAGACTTGACAGCAATAAGTTCTTTGGCTTTTGCTTCTATCTCAGTAATTTCTATCCCTGAGAACTCATTTTTAGCTGTCTTGTCTGCTCCACTGTTCAGCATCAATTTGGGTTTTCTGAAAATGAGTGGTGATAATAATTTGTTTTGGGAGGTATGTGTATGTTTAACATGAAGTCTGCCCTACTCCAGTGAAGAACTTGATGATTCTTTTATGTGCTTACTGTGGTCCTTTCTTTGCTGTTGTGGATTTTTATTAGTGATTAAAAAAAATTTGTTTCTTTAAAATGTGTCTGAAGGACTGTCTCCTTCTCTGTATTCTCTTAGCAGTCTGCTTCATCTTCAGCAACACTGCTGTTATCTGTCTCATGAACTCTGAGGACACAAGTGCTTGTGAGTTTTAAGACAGCAGAACACATGCAGCAGTTACCCTTTTTATTGTGTAAGACCTCTTTTTACCTTGAAGTTATCTTGTGCTGGAACCTTCTCTTACCAGACTTTCTTCCCTTGGGGTAAAAGCTAGTATAATAGCCCTGTCACGCTTCCTTCAAGAAATTCAGCATCACTGCACACGTCTTTAAGAGTCTGCTTTTTTTAGTGACTTTGTGGAAGTAAAAAAAAAAAGATGGTGGGAGAGCAGGAGTATGATGTAGGTTGTCTTCCAAATAATAAAGAGAAGATAATAAAAGCATGTATGTCTGTAAAAAGTACTGTGGATTCTAGGTAGAGCATATAATTAATCTGAAGCTAGATACTTTTTAATATTGTGCCTTTTGTCCCCTACTGAGGAAGAGGCTCAGTATTTCTGAAGTATTCCTGAGTAATTCCATTGCCAATGGCACAGATCATAAAATAAACCCCCGAGTTTTACAGTGGTTTTTTTGGGGGGGAAGAATTTAAATTGATCTATCTTTCTGGCTTCTTTTAGAACTCTAGCAATTAGGAGTTTTGCAGACTTTCAGTGTCAGCTTTTTCTTTCTGAAGATAGTTCACACAACAAAGAGAGACCCAGTCTTGGAGTGGGTACAGAAGCAGCATGGGTTTTGAAAAATTTTAGCCAGCTCTAATTGCTCCATGCTAAGGATGTAACTATAACTGTGAGTTTTGAATTAATCTAAACTGCACCAATTTAATTGTGTGGACAATTCATGGACTGTTTGTTATCTTCTGAAAAAAAAAAAATTGAAACTGCAAAGCAGCAGGGAGATATTTTTAGTTTTCTTCTAGTGCTTCTGTGGAAGCACAGAAATTAAATAAGGACACCTTGCTTAAAAGATCACAGATAAAATGGTATGTGGTGTGCTGCCATTATTAGCTTTACTCAAAGATCCATGTCTGCTGCCACGTCTAAGATGCACTTGCTGTGAACCATCCGCCTGACAAACTGTAGCACTCTGGAAGCTGAAGCAGTTTGTGACCTGAGGAGATAGTGCTGAGGAAGATGTCCATATATTTTGTCCTGGTGCAGGGATGCAGTTGAGTTACAGCTGTCAGTGTGTGATCAGACAACAAAAGGCTATAAGCAGAGCTGGCCTGTGAAGAACCTGCTCAGTTCTGGCAGGGTTTGGTAGCACCAGTTCAGATTGAGCTAAGCTCTTCTGGAGTCATCTCATAGTACTGCTGCTTCTGGGCATTGCCTGACCACGTGGGTCCTAATAGGGCTAGGCTGGCTCCACAGAGAGCTGCTTGGCTTTGGGAGTGTTTATTAGATTGAAGCACTAGGCTTGAAATGAATCCAGATTTTTGTCCTATGCTAATGCCAAATTAGCCGGCTCTCCTAGAACTGGAGTGCTAAAGTACAGATCCACTGGTGTGTTTGTAGGCATCAGAACCACACTGTTAGGACTAAATGAGGGCAGGAGACCCTGTGAACCTGTGCTGACTCCATGTGCCTTGTGGTTTTGCTCAGAAAGCTGCAGCTTTTTTCTATGAAGGTCTGGTACCCTGGAACCGTAATCTCAGTTTTTAGAAAAATTAATTCCCAAAGTAACCAGCTGGGCAAACTGCAGGGCAGTTTGGGGCAAAACTCCCAGGACAAACTGCAGACATTGTAACACAAAGGTAGGTTGGATTAGCTGGAACTACATCTGCAGCAGGTGGCTGTTCACCTTACCAAGGCAGGTGTATGTGTTTGTGATGGCATTTTTTAAAGATGACATTCATTATGTACTGGCTGGTAGGTGGGAGCCTATAGAGCTTTAAGCTACATGTTTTCAGCTATCTGTTTACTCAGTATTTGAGAAAGGAATAAATATTTTATTGTGTGTTTCTGTACCATGATGATGTTATAAAAAATTCTAGGCAGGCTTCAAGCATTCTGCTGCTTGCTTACTGGGAGCCAGCAGGACTAAATAAGATTTTGCCTGTTTTTTCACCATAGATGCAATCCTATATGTCTTTATATATTGAGAATCATCACAGAAAGCAAATTTAACTAGCTCCCTGCTACTGTAGGCCCTCCATGCCCATTTGACAGTGTCCTTGGTGCCTGACTCTTCTCACCAGACTTGTGTCTTCCATTGTTCTGCTCTACAACTGGAGATTTTTGTAGGGTTTTGGGAGGTTTTAAGTCTGTGCTGGATCTGAGCATGAGGAATAGATGATTGTGAATGCAGAAAAAATGCAATTACTTGTTTTCCGTTTGAGTATCAAAACATAGTTTCAGCATGTATGCATACTAGAGTCGTACCATACCCCTTCAGGCATGAGTTGACATCCTTACTAAGTTTCTGATTTTTTTTTTTAATGTCCATTCTGCTTCAGTGTCAAGTGGACTAATTGTTAGCCACTCTTCTCAGCCAAAACTATAAAATCAATTAGGTGCCCCTCTAGATGATTAGATCAGACATGTTAGAGAAACATGATGAGGAATTGTCACTGTGAGTGCTGTAGCGCTCATTATCTTTGTGTGTGCATTGACAGAAATGGATGTCCTGGAAAAACAATACCTGTAAGAGCTCTTGGTTGAAAATATAACCTTTACAGATGTCTGTAACTGTCTCTTGCTGTGGAGAAAGAGATTTGAAGTAACTGCAATTCTTCTGTTTTCAGACACTGAAACTGTGGAAGACAATTAGATTTTATAGTCGACTTTTTCCCGTTAGTGGGAGGAAATGGTGGAGTGGTTTTGTAAACACTGCTAATGCTCAGTTTCTGGAGTGGCACTGTATTTGATAAAAAACCTTATCAGAAATCCTGCAGTTAACTCTGCAGGATTCAATAGAACTATGAGGTTGATTATGTAAAAGGTATTTGAAAGGCTGGAGAGGATGAACAGCAATGTTTGCTGTCTTCATTAAAAAAGAATCAACAGCAGGATGCAGAACTTAGTGTTTTGCAGTTCAGAAGTTTCAGGCAATGGTAATAAATTAAAAGATCAAATTACAGCAGTGCTTTGATTTAAAAAACAAAACAAAAAACCCACCCAAAACATATGGAAAAGTGGTATTATTGGATATTATAATTTCTTTGCCTGAAAAATATCACTTTGATATATGAACAGTCTAATTTATGAAAGAGACATTGCTGAGCTGTGTTTATATTACTGTGAAAATTTAATTTCTCTTCCAATTTGTTTACTGGAGGCCATGACAGTTAGTATAAGCAGCTATGTGTGTGTGATAATGGATAATAGGGTGGTTGTTGATGTTACTGGATGTTTTAAAGCTGTTAGTTTAAATGTTTTAGGTTTATTATTAAAAATCAGGAATTAGATTCTTAAATAGATAACATACATAACCTCAAGAAAATGAAATGTAACATATTGGAGTCTTATGAAAGCTAAAACTAAAAGTGTTTGCCAACAAGTTTTTTTTTTTTTTTTTTTAAATCAGATTAGTTCTTAGTTGAAGTCTCTGCTCTATAATGTTTGGATTGCCAGAGACCATGGGGAATATCTCTTTCCGTTGTAATTAAGTTGAACAGAGCCATGTTTATGTTACATCTTTGAAAGCCCCTCTTTGAAGGCATGTAAGAGAGCCCCCTTTAACAGGGGAAATGCTGTAGGCAAATACAGTGGATATTGATAAAAATGTATGCTGTTTAATGAAGAAATCTTAGAGACCAAAGTTTGACAACAGCAGAGGTCAAATAAGAAGCACTTGGGTGAATGCACCAACCTAAACCGTACATAATTGATCATGATATAAGCACAATAAAATAAAGGTTAAGAATCACAAAATCTTATAAAGCAATGTCTCTGAAGTGGCTGGAGCAGAGTGGGTAATTATTCATGGGCCTGTGATCTCTCCAGCGCAAACAGCTCTGTGCTGCTATGGAGGTCAGCACTGCTTAGCCTTTTGCAGTGCTACTGCTGTAAACGCAGCTGAGAAATTGTGGTTATATTGTGAAGATGAGTGGGTTTTAAGTTCAGTAAACTTTCTCCCTCTTGCCTAAGAGCTAAAATGAAATGGCTTTCTATATGGTCCTGTTCCAAGAGAGGTAATTCTCTTCTGCTCTTCCTTAACATCCCCAGAGCTCTATGTTATATCACAAGAGTTATTTTCCTCGCTTGCCGCACTCTAATCTAGAATTCCTTGTGGGTGACATCACAGTGTTTGATTTCTGTCTGAGATTTGAGACTATGATATACTGTCCATTCTCTATCTCTTTCCAAGAACTTCTAGGTGTTTGGCATTGCAGAGTTTTGAGGATGGTGAGCTGCAGTGGTGGTCTCTGTGAGAAGGGCTCCAAGCTCGAGATACCCAGCGGACTCACCACAGGCCACAGTAGAGCCCATCAACCACGAGTGTGGCACCTCTGTAAAAACCCATTTTAGAAAGGGGCAAAAATGCTAGAAAGGAAAAGGAGGAGGGGGAAAAGTGTGACAAGCAGTAGAGGGAAACAGAGGTCAGAGAAGAAGAAGGAGGGGAATAAAAAGATGCTTCCTCATACCTTAGCAGATACTGTAGCCTGAGAAAGAGCCCACACTGCAGACAAATTTTTTCCCTTAGGAAGAGCAACCTTTGGTAAGAGGCTGGGCTGGAGCAAGGGAGAAGAGTGAAGAGGTAGAGAAGGGGTGGTGGAGAGGAACCCTTGTGTACTGACTGTAATGCTCCTGTTTCCCCTGTGCTGCTCAAGGGCTGGAGGGCGGAGAAGTGTGAGGAGTGAAATCGAGTCTGGAAGGGAAAGGAGGAAGGATGTTGCTTTAATGTTTGTCTCTGTTTTTCTTGACAATAAATTGCAGAAGTTTTCATCTGTCAAATCTGTCTTGCCTGTGAAGGCAATTGGTAAGCAATATCTCTGCCATTATCTCCGCCCACAAGCTTTGTCATCCTGTTTTCTAGCCCTTTCCTGTTGAAGAGGAGTGAGCAAGCAGCTAGCTGGGCATTTGGCTGTTTGCTGAGGTTTCTCCAGCACTTTATGCTTGTGGTGGGTTGAGAGGTACATACTGGTTTACCTTCAAATGACAAGAAACTTTAGTTGTGTATTATATCACTGCTTTGCTCTTAGCCACAAGAATTCTGTGAAAAGCAGTAGGAGCAGAGAACTAGTTGATTCTTTAAAAATTGCACTATGAAATAGACTTTAATGCATTTTATTTTATCTGGAATTTTGATGATCTGTATTGTCTCTTATCTTCCCTCCTTACTGGGTAGTGAGTCCAGTGGCCAGGCAGGGAAGGGCTGTGGGGTGAAAAAAATTAATTCCACTGTAAAGTCTCTCTGATTTCAGTGAGCTTATGGAGGCATTAACCCTATGAGAGTCTCTTAGCATGGTTGGATCTTTGATTTTAACAAGAATTTATCTTGAATTCAGTATCAAGCCAGGAGAGACATTAGGGGAGTTTGCGACATGAAACAGATGGCTGCTTCTTTGGAGGAAGCTAGTCTGAGAATTGAAACCCAGTCTAATTAAGCGGTTGACAGGTTGAGTCTCTCATATTTTCTGAGCCGTCTGCAGCAAAATTAAAAATACAAATACTGGAAATAGTTAATTAAAAGCATCATTGTGGCCATGCAAGTTTCTTCATTGAACTGAATGGGATTTCTCCAGCAATCAGTCACCCGTGTTGAAGTGTTTCCTAGGTTTGCATTTTTCATCTGTGAAGATCTACACTAAGGTTCTTCAAGCTCAGGGAGTCTAATTTTTGTTGACTTTGTGATATTGAAAGCCCTAAAGCCACAGTACTGAGAAATACGTAAATACTTTCTTCATCCCCACAGACTTCAGCAGCTTAAGTCTGTTTTTAAGTACTCAGCTGTTGAGGTTCTACCCTTAATTCCCTCCTGCCCTTAGATCCTGGGTGCACAGTTTTTTCAAAGGCATCTTTATTTTTAGCAGGACTTTCAGAGGCAGCAGGACATGTGAGTTATCTAGCCACTAGGTGTTTCAAAGGAGGATAGTTTCAATTACTAGAAGTGCTTATAACACCCACCCAATATAGGTTCCTGTTTATCTTCTGAACTCTGTGAAATGTTTGAAATTAGATAAAACCTAAGTAATTTTAAGTATTTTGTGGAGTCTGATTCTGAAATCTACCTGAAAATGTTTGTTGAGGCAGAGTAAGTGTTGCTACACTTTTAGGCAAGGGTAGGCAATTTGCTCATAACAGGAAGTAGTTACAGTATAGAAGGAAGATGAAAAGCACATGAACTTGTCTTTTCTGTTCTTCTTTGCCTTCGAAAAGCCCAGGTATATCTATTAAAATACATCAGGCTTTATCTTCCACATTTTGAATTCTACGAATTTAAAGTGATGCCACTTGAACCTTTTGCTCCTACTTTTCAGTCCTAGAAATACCTGTTGGAAGGACCGTGTTCTTGTATCTCTTTCTCATTCATGTTGAGGAAAACAGAATGACAGTAGCACATAACATTTTCCATCTACATGAGGAAACTTCAGCATTTCTCCCTCTCCTATTATGGATGATTGTCATGGGTAAAGTGGAGGTTGAGGTTTGCTGAATTATAAAATGCAGCTGTTTGATCTTCTATGTAGTGGATCAAAAAGAGCCATTTCTCATTATTTTCTCGACACATTTTGGTGCAGCTGAAATGTGCTATTACTGTGAGAAGTATGGAGAAAGCCATAGGTTTTCTGTCCTCTGGCAGTATGTGTAAAATAAAAGTGAAGCATTAAAATTAGGATGTGGTGATATATATTCAAATCTCCGTAAAGGTTTTGTTTTGAATAGGTGCATTTCAAATTGTCTCTAAGAACATAAAGGACATTTTAAAATGTGGTTTCTATTTACCTGTGCTCATTTCTTTTATTAAAGGTTGTTGGTTAACATTGTAATTCATAGTTTGTTGATATAACACTTTAAAATGTTCTGCAGTGCTTTCCACAGTTTAACAAAACAGAATTTAAGACATTGCTAAAGGACTGGTATCTGTCTCTAGAGCAGTGAGGTGAGAATTACTGTAAAGACATACCTTGTCAAGGTACTTAGCCTTCTTGGTGAAGTGGTTATATATATTATAGAGTTCTGATACATTTCTTCATCTCACTTTTGTTTTTATAAATGTCTGTATCTTGGTGCTTAGTTCTTCTAAATGTGAGATGTAGGAAATAGAACAGATGTTTGTATAACTACTTATTGAGCTCATGGAAGAAATGCGTAAAGTGGTATTTTCATTGTTATAATGAAACTATAATTACATTTGCTTGTAAGGTTTGAATTGGGTTCTTAACAGGAGCATGTTAAACAGGCAAAAAAATATTAAATGGCATAAAACATCATGTGACATTCAAATAATGAAAAATGTATCACTTAACAGTGTTTGCATTATTCAGAGTTATACACATACAAGTGTCTGCTCTAATCCCTTGCCAGTATGTTGTCTTGGTAACCAGCTACCTGCACACCTGCTCAGCTTCTGCAAGTGAGGGAAAATGGATGGTTATTGGCCACAAATATATTGAAATAGAATATAAAAATCCAGCAGAACGTTAATATTTAATAAGACTGTGCCTTCAAACTTCAGTGTTCTAGCTAGTCTCTAGCAGCAAGTTTTACACCTGAACAAAAAGAGATTTGACATCATTTGTGTTCTTTCTGTAAAGCAGGGGGAAGTCAAATTCAAATTTGTACCCAAAAATCCGGTAACACAAAGAAGAATATCAGCACTATGTATATTAAAAATGTGTTATTCTAGTGAGAGTCTATTGTCTATTGAGTAACTGCTTTGGAGTGCTTAATAACTGTTGATGAATTAATCACTTTTCAAAACACTTCCTGTTTGCCACTAAATTGAACTATCAGTTCCATACAGGTATGTGGACCTGAGAACCACCTGAAATGGGTGGCAGGGGACTGGAGGAAGGAGGGCAGGTAGATAAAATGCTGCTAGGATTGGACCTAAAAATACCCTCTGCTTTAGCTGGACTTCATTGGCAGTTTTATCTTAACTTGAAATAATTTCTCCTGCTTGCTTTATAATCACAACCTTCTACTGAACATGAAGAACTTAACTGAATTGAGATTTTAAGAGCTGGTAAAGAAGGCATAAAGGCTCATACAGGTGTTTTTATTTTTCCACTCCAACTTCATGAGTAACTGCTAGAAAAATGGGATTTTTGACGAACTAGTATTTCATAACTATATCTGGAAAAATCTAAAGAAAGCAAAAGGGTTAGTAAACTATGTAAAAAAACCTTAAGAATAGCTACCAAAGCAGGTTTTTGGCATAGAGGTGCACAATTGGACTCAGAAATAAGTCAGAATGGCTATGGGATTGGGGTATGTATGAGGCTGTGTGCACACTGATGTGTCCCACTAAGGAATGTCTTCCCAGTGCATGGACAGATTGAGCTTGCACTTGTCTACTGCTGTAGTTGTAATCCTTTGATGAGAGATATCTCTCTATACAGACATGTGGATAGTCACAGATGACAAAGGAAAAGTTATAATCCTGAAAAGGACAACTACTTGATGTTAACCAGATGCATATTTAGCAGATTGTCTCATGGGTAGGATAATGCATGTCACTCCAGCATTTATTGTTGAGAATATTCTAAGCATCCATTTGTATGGTGTTATACACAGTCCTGAATCACAAAATGGGACCACATTGATTTAGAGGAATTTCTCCTTGCAGTATAAAAATTGGATGTGTTTTGCCCTTTTTTTTTAGTTGTATTCTAAAATGTTAAGGATTAGGAAATTAGAAGTTATGTGGAGTTAGAAGTCCAGCTTTGTTTAAAAAGGCAGCCTGAACCTGTGTTCATGTTAAGGTGCAAGTGTGTTTGTTCTAAAAACTACCCTGGTGCTCTTTTAAAAATGCCCTTTTTTTATAATGCAGGGTCTTATATATATTTGTGGTACAAAGAGTTGAACTGTGTGATCTGGTAAGGTGAAGTTCAGCCTTTTCCAAAAATAAAGGAAAAAAAAAAAAAGGCAGTAAGTCTTTATTCTAAATAACATATAAAGTATCTTGCATTCAAAGGCTGGTTTTAATCTTTTTGTTTCTGCTCATGTTCCAGTAGCCTTGACAGCACGCTAGGTTCTGCCCACACAGAGGAAGGCTGTTGTGCTGTCCTAATGTATAGATCCCATTGCACAAGACACATGGCAAAAACAAATGAATCACCACAGGAAGAGTTTCAAGCTTTAGCTATAGTTACTCCTGTGCTTACTCAGAAGTTGATCTAAGATGAACTGGGCCTCTTTTTAGAATCGTGTGTATCAATATGTGTGCAATTTATATAAACACAAGTTTAAAAATGAAGTCCTCAAGATTTCTCGTTAAATATTATTAGCTATTAAGTTAACTATTAGTGAAAGTCTCTAAGGGTAAATTTGATGCTATTGTATTGGCAGTTCTGAAGGCTGGGGGTCAAAATAGTTTTATAGGAATTATGATTTGCTTTTGCTTTGTAATTCTCTGATACTGTAGGAATATACTTTGCCACACTTTTGACATCATCATGATAAGCTTGGACAAGTGAAAGGACAATTGTGATAGCGTTTTACTTAATAGGTTGTGTAACAAGCCCAGAGATTTTGCTAATTCAGATTTATACCTCAGGATGAAAGTGATTTTATTTTCACAGCAATGTGGACTTAATAAATTGACAACATTTTGAAGTATAAATTCAGATTCTATAGTTCAGAAGTATGAGAAAGGATTGCTCTCTCTGTTGGACTGGTTATTCCCTCTCAGCTGTATGGGAAGGGTATGTGTAACACTGAATCTAGTTAAAATTAACATGCTCACTTGTGCTCCCCTCTGCTCAGCCCTGGTGAGACACAGCTGGAGGGTTGTGTCTAGTGCTGTCTATCACTCCAAGAGAGTGGAGTGGGTCCAGCAAAGCCTCATGGAGAGGATCAAAGGTCTTGGAGAATTTGACATACAAGGAGAGGCTGAGAGGGCTGGAAGCGTTCAGACTGGAGAAGGGAAGCTCAGGGGGATCTTATCCATGTATGTAATGGCCTACTGGGGAGCCAGGCTCTTCTTAGCGTGCCCAGTGACAGGATGGAAGGCAGTGGGCTCTCACTGAAATAAGGGAAAATCTGTCTGAATGCAGTAAAGATTTATTCTTTTTAGGGTGGCTGAGCACTGGACCAGGCTGCCCAGACGGTTTGTGACTTCTCCATCCTTGGAAGTATTCAAAACATGATTGGATGCAGCACTGAGCAACCCACTGTAGTTGGCCCTCCTTTGAGTAGGGGTTGGACCAGGGGACTTCCAGAGTTCCCTTCCAATATGAATGCTTTTGTTAAATTAATCAGAAAGAGATTGCTAATTGTTTATCGGTTCTGTTTACTCTTTTATCCTGACTGATGGTGGACACTGTTAATGTAACACTGGTGTCCAGAAGTTATGTTCAAAGGCAAGCATATGCATCAAACAAATGCTTTTTTCCAACACATTGTGGATGGTGCACTTAAGCTCTAGGGTTCTTTCATTTCTAAAAGCTGAGCATGTGCTTGCTTCACTGAGAACTCCAGAAATTATTCTGCCCAGCACACTGAAGTGCACCACAGGCACATGGCCACATGCAGAAAGCACGGCAGTGTAGCATGGCATGGCATGGGGTGACTTCGGGCACAGGTGTTTGTCTAACCTTGGGAAATTCTAGTTATTATCACAGAGGACATGATAAATTCCCATCCAACACCACTCTGCTTATTGCTGAGTGAAGTAGGCAGGGCTTCAGATACTGCCAACCCCATGATGAACACAAAGGGGTTTTTTCCTGTGTTCTGTTGAACTATTTCTGCCTGTGTCTGTAATTAAAATATGAAAGCTTTTAGAAATGTTTGTTGATCATAAACTGCAGATGCCAAGAGTCAGATCAGAAGGTAAACAGTTAAATAAAAAGGTTAAATATTTAAGGTTTATATTTCAGAACCAGCCTCTGCTAATGTTTCATTTTGAGCCTGTAATCAGCAGCAGCTGTGAGGGAAAGGGAATATGAACATTATTATTTTAGTGTAAAAACCTAGTTCTGAATAAATCCTTTCTTGCAGATGTGTTTCTGGGCACCAACAGAAAATCTCATTGTGAAGAGTTAATACCATTTTAGTATTCAGGATTGTCATTGACAGTGCACTATGGAAAGGAGTGATTTGCTTTAGCAAGGATAAAGTGCCTTTCAAGCTAAAAACAACAAAAACCCCGATCAACAACAACAACAACAAAAAAAACCCCCAAAAAACCAAACAAAAGCCAAAACAGAAGTCGTGGGTCTGAAATGCTGCTCAGGACAGAAAGTAAGTTTTTTTTCTAAGATGGATGTTAGGTGTGCATCTTCTAGAGGAAAGTATATTTTCACAATTGTGCTCTTTGAAGTTCCTGTGTATGTGTAGAAATGACTGTCACCTCCAGGAGGGCATCTTTGGCAAATTAAAATTGATTTCCTTCCCACAACTCATTGCATTGTTGGGTATTCCTGTGCAGCTTTGCTCAGATTTTAAGGCACATTGTGATTATTTGAGCATTTTGATGAATCTCTTTCTGGACTTGAGAACAATTAAACTAGAAGTATCTTAAGATGCACTTTGTTCCAGAAGATAATTTCTGAAGTGATGCACAGTGGGGGAAAGAGTACGGGTATTATTTTGGCCTCTTATTAGATCTATGGTCTGCAGCTGTTTTTGAGACATGAGGAGGTACTAGTGATTATTCACAGGTTCTGTATGTGCTGTATAGGGACAGCTTTACCTTTAAAGCTGTTGTAAACCATGCTGTGTCACAGAGACTCTCTGAAACAGTTAAGTCTAAACTTCTTTCTTTAAATACATTTTAATCCGTGTGATAATAGTTGTATTAATCAAAACTCCGAAGATGAAATTTGGTGGCTGTGCATGGAAAATTGAGATATGGGAAGGAGTGGAACAGTCTGTATATGCTGTAATTTTGGTCAGTGGTTGCAGACAGTGATGCAGGTGCAAAGGTCAGGTTCAACAGAACTGCCTCCATACCAATTTTCTATTGGAGTAACTGATGTAAGGGAAGTAAGATTAGCCTTCAACTTCAGTGTGATGTGGGCAGCATATTTAAGCACATATTTATGTTTCTTCCTGTTACCAAGATATGTGATAACCACCAAATTAGAGCAATTTTCAATGATGGCTGTGCATCAGCTGATTGCTGCGCTGGACTGGGTATTGGAGTGGCACGTCCCATTAGCTGTCCTCTGCTCCCTTCTGACTGAATGCTCCTCTGGTGTAGGGATCTGCCACCGCACATCTGACAGCCAAGGGAGAGGCTGGGTTGGATGTTATTAACATCCCAATCTTATGGATGAATTAGATGTGCTGGCTTTATTCTTCTCTATTTCCAGTTACTTAAATTTGACATTACTGCCTGAAGAATGTTTATTTTCTTTAAGGAGAAATGCTTTTGAAAAAGATATGTTTTCTTCAAAGATGAGGACATGAGTAAAAATAACACTGCTGCTATTGTGCTGCTGATTTTAGTGATAACCTTTCTGTCTTTTCTTTGGTCATGACTGTTTTAAATTTGCTAGGGTTAAAAATTAAATGATCAGTACAGTCTGTAAAAAAAGAGGAGAGTTATGAGTTTGTGTGAGTCCATGAGCAAAGTCTGAGTGAAATATTGAAGGTGGAAAAGTTTTTAACTACAGATTCTAGAAGGTCTTTGGTTTGATTTTGAGACCAAGCTAGACTTTGATTTCAATGCTGTGTCTTGTAACCACCCAGAACAGGTGAAGACTTTATTCGTTGGTCTGCTTATTTTACTGTAGTTATGTTCTTCTCTGCACTGCTCCTCTCTCCATGGCTGCTTGGAAAATGGTTGATATGAATCACTGGTCATGCAATGGAAGCAAAATGGTACTTTCAAATGAAATTTAAATGTTTCAAAAAGGCCATTATTTGTGGAAGATCTGCACCTTTAATTTACACAGATATACTCAGTTATAAAAGTTAGTTATATTGATTCTCAATTAGTATTTTTATGGGATGTGCAGTCTTTATTAGCATATAATGTGGGCTTGAGAAATATAATGGCTTGAGAAAGCATGAAACAATCTTCTCCCCCTTTCAGATTAGCATATAGTTAAAATCTAATTAAGGCACTACCCATTATACGGGGTTATAATTTACAATTTAAAACAATTGCCTGGTAAAACAACTAAATATGCATTAAAAGAAACAAAAAAACCTTAGCAATTCATGACCTTTTAAAATTGGAGTAATCAATCCAGACTTGTTTTCCACTTTAATGACTCCTGGCACCTCAAGTTTAAATGCCAAATGGTGTTTCTTTTCTCTCCTGCGGGTCTGAGGACATTTATTGTAGAAGTTAAGCAGAATGACAGCTGGTTTTGTCTGATGGGCAGAGCTCTTGAGTATCCTGTTTTTACTTTCCTCCATAAGAAGTTACTAACAGAAATTCACTTGGCTACAGGGTAGAGTTAATTTGTCACAGGTATTGGGCTGATGTAACAGCAGTGGAAGGCAGTAGAATAGGGACAGATTTTTGTATGTGGGCTCTTTTTGACTTGGTGATATCAAACATTTTCCAATAAAGAAGTTCTGCCTTAGTGCAGTGAAATTTTAAGCACTTGTGCTGTGTTTGAGAAAATATGTTCACAGCTAAATATCTGAAAAAAGAGAAAATTTGAGATTTTTTTCCTTATGTGTCTGTATTTGCACAGTCAAGTATTTCAATGCTATTGAAAATACTTTTGCTTATGAAAGAGTGTATCATAAAATCTACTATTAATAAAGTAATATTATGGGAGGAAGTAGCAAACTTGGGGTTTCAATTGTATCCCAGATAGAAAATCACATTTTCTTTTTCAGGATGTAAATTATCCAGGTTTCATCCTCAAGGTGCTTTTTCCTCAATTTGAATAGTCTAATACTAGGTCAAAATGTCCTTGTGAATGTTTGCAGTTGGCATTGCACCTTTGGGGATCTCAGCATAAGAAGCCGGCAAAAGGACAAATGAACAGTAAATATTACTTCAGAATGGCATAAGACAAAACAAAGGATGTCGTTTGATACTGGCTTGCATTTATATAGAATTTCAATTCACTATACACCTCAATTAGAAAAGAAAATCTTTCTTTTTAAGAAGTATCTTGAAGAGCAAGATGTTTAGAAAGTAATTCTAGCACCAGTGTAACCTTTTCAAGTTTTGGTAGCACATGAAATATTCCCCTAAGTTTGCTGTTATTTTCTGCTTCTTATAATCCATGTTTTTGATGATAATTCTGTAAGACAGAACCAGCATCTGACATGCCTTCTCAGCTTGATATAAATCTCCTCTGGTACAAAATGAGTTGAGCTGCAGTGAACTTAAATGCTAATGCTGAAGACAGCAGGCAACCTGCTGTTTAGTATCACAGAGTTTTAACTTTGGCTTACTCCTGCATCTTCCTTGTTCCAGTATGAGTTAAACTGACACCTTACCATGGCCAATGACAAAAGCTGTTCTTATTTGCAAAGTCATTGTATGATCAAAAGACTCACTAATAACAAGCATTGCACAAGGTCCTACCTACCATAGTGCAGGCTTCAGTCAGCTAATGAATAATCCCAATCCTACTTAAAGATATAAAAATTATCAAATAGGTTTGACTGTATGGGTTTGTCATTCTGCCTTTAGAAGAAATGGTATTTTTTTCAGCCTTACAACCTGTATACTGGCAGAATGTATTAAACCTATAATACTGCATATTCCATAATTATTTTCTGTAATACATACTATTCTTTTCATGAATTATTTTTAATTTTAAAATAATGGCCTCTCAGTGATAAGGTATCACAGCTTCCTTCCTTTCTCCACTATATGAATTTTCAGGTAACAAACTGAATGAACTAAATAACAAAGAGTCTTTCATTTAAGCCTTTCAGAGGCTTAAATGTTCTAAGTTGTTTTCCTTTACATCTAATCAGGAGAAGAAATTTTTGGTGTCTACCTTTCTGCTACAAATCTAATCCTGCTGAATAGTTCTGCTTCTTAAACTTTGCAAGATGTAGATGATTTGCTATGTGTGGGAGTGTACATGAGAAATGGTTCTTAGTTGGGGCAGGTGTAGTTCATCCATAGTGGGCTGCCTTGTGTCCCTTCCACCTGTGGAATGGGGGGATGTAATCCAGATGTGTCTCCACAGTATCGGAAAGAAAATGCTGAGATCAGGTGCTGCGTCTGGTGAACATCAGACCTCGAAATGGGGAAGATGAAGGGCTAAAGAAAGATGAAGCTCTGCCTCGTTGCCAGTGGGGTGTTTTGCTGTGCTTGGTTTGAAGCTGTCGTTTCTTGGTTTACTGCACCAAGTAAAGTAGGTACAGCCTGACACTAAAAAAATACTGCCTGCTTGCTTGACCTCAGTCTGTATTACTTTGTCTTCTTTATCATTTTAGATACTAATTCTTCTGTAATACTAGAGTAATTAGGTCTTAAGTCTTCCATCCCCTCTTCCCCACAGCAGATTTTTCATCCACTGTTTCTAAATCCCATTGTTTAGAGTCCGCAAATTTATGTGGGGTTATGTGTTGGGCAGAACCCATGATGTGATGATCATTTGCTTGAAGGTAACATGCTCAAATCTGACTCTGAGCAGGGTGAAGAAGGCCCATCTCTTGCAAGGAGGTACTTTAAATGCATTGGGAATTCTGTGGTGTGCTTCTTAATTCCTTTAGAAGAGTTACTCATAACCCTGGGCTAAACTGGTTGCAAGGCTGATTTATTTATATTTCTGTTATTCATCTGATAATTTTGTATTAAAATTAAATCCTTGGTTTACATCGGGAGATTGAGAGATGAAAAGTTTTGAAAGTATAATTAGAATCTCTTAGTCTGTTTTTTTTCCCCTACTTTTTTGGGGGATATTACATTAATGAGCTGTATTGACTGCTAATTTTTTTCAATTATTTTAATTATTGTTCAGGTTGTAGTTCCCTGAAGGTGGTCCTACATCATGTATAGCTGTAATTTTAGCTAAGGTTGTCTGACATGTTGGTACTTGTGTCCTAGCAAAAGTCTCACTTTTGGAAAAGAAGCTTCTCCACTTGGTTCTAGTTTTAATCACGGAATCACCGAGTAAGCTGAGTTGGAAGGGACCCACAAGGATCATCTAGTACAATTCCTGGCCCTGCGAAGGACCCTCTCCAAGAGCCATGTCATAGGGCCAAGAGTAACTGCTATTCTGAAATATTACAGAAAGGGTAAGACAGTTTCTCAGTCAAAATCTCAGTAAAGCATCTTGTTCTGTCATTGACAATTTCTTGCAAATAAGAAGGAAAAGTGTTTGTGTCCTTTAATGTTGCATATATTAGTGAATTGCTATAAATGTTTAAAACCAAGGTGAGTTTTATGGTTGAAATTTTAAATGCTTGTGTGCTATACATATAGACAGTGTCACGGGGTATTGGGGTCATAGTTTAAACAAGTTATGGTGGTAACTGTGGTTTAATAAGTTGATTTGAGCAAACTGGTTTGTGGACTTGGTGGACCTACTTTCAGCAAAAAGGTGGTGCAGCTTCATATTTTGTTGTTGCAAGCACTGGAAACAGTTTGTAGAAATTGCAGTGAGGATGTGATGAACAATGAAAAGGTTTAAAGAAAAATATTTGTGCAGTTTTTTAATTGCAAATGTAAGGGTTTTGCTAGTCTGCACAGATTACAAGGTTGGATGTCTGGAATGGAACTATTCACTATTTTCATTTCCTCTTTGATGTTATCTGCAAAATCTGACATAGAGCTATTTTTTTTGTTTTTAATAAATAATATTTGTGTTCCTTCTCTGGCAATGTTCCATATTAGTTGTTAATGTGCCAATTTAGCTATTCTAAAATAGTTTTCCTTATGTTGGAAATGATGGATATGTGATACATTTGAATATTCAAACAGTGGTATTTTCCTTCTATTTATAACCTTTCTTTGATCATTGGATCCTTGTTCTGAATATATTTATTTATTTTTGAGATGTTTGTAAAGAACACCTACAGAGATTGTTAACATTTGTCAGCTCTTGGAATGACAGCTCCAGTCACTATAAAAGACAAGTTATTTCCCTCTTCAAGAAAAGGGATGCTAATTTCCACCTACAGTAACATGTTTTGAGAAACGTAATGCACTAAGAAAATGTACCAATTACTTGGCTGAAAATTGCTTCCCTTCTGCAAGATAGACAATCATAACATTTTTGGACTTTTTTTCTACTAGTTTAATAACATAACTCCCTCTTTCTACAAAGTTGGAAACATGAAGTTTTAGAGCAGACTAGCATTCTATCAGGTATTGGAGCAGCATTGTACTCAGGCGTGGCATTTCAGATTCTGAATTGTGTCCAGACTCTGTAGCTGGAAAATAAATGGGAACTGATTTATTAAGAGAGTGATTAAATACATATATGCTCCCATGGGTGTTACTTACACAGCCTAAGGGTGATTCTTACACTGTTGTCCAGGATGGGAAGCTATTTTTTTAGGTGTGGTTTCTTAACTGGCTTTTCAAAAGCACGTTACTGATTTTTACCTGCAAGAAATGTGGAAGTTGTATGTGGAAATTGTAGGTGGAAATTGTAAATATGTATGTGCATTAATGAGTGTATGTCTCAATCTAGTTATTGGCATATACTAAGCCAAAAGAGTGAGGAAAATGGCAATTATATTAATGAAGCTGCTTAATTGTATATAATGAAATTTTTAGTTTACTCCAACCTTTTGAAGCAATCACTGACCTAATAAGGATTATACCCTTTCACTTCTATTGTTTTCTGTTTAAATCAGCAGGAGTATATTAAAGCAAACTGCTTAATTGTTGAGAAATTAGATTATTTGGGATGTAGAAGGAAAACAAAAAGATAGTAATATAAAATTGACTCTATTTAATAAGCAGTTAGACAAAACTATCTTTTAAAAGTGTTTTGTGCCACAGGCTTATGACATTAGCAAATGAGTCATATCAAGTCACTTTACTTGAAAAGATTTCTAATATTTTAGCTGGAAGCCATTTGCAGTTATGTCTTCTGAAAATAAAGAACTCTGTTGCTTTCATTCCCAGCCTCATGGGATTCCAATGGGCAGAAAGATATGCAGTAAATGGCCTTTAAGGGCAAGGAGGAATAAAGGAGAGAAAAGGCTTAATTACAGCTCATTCTGAAGATATGTTCTTAAACTTTGACAGTGGATTTCTGAAGTGTAAACAGGATAGTTAGCATTGCCTCTTTCTGCTTAGTGCTCCATCCCATCCCACCACTGTGCTTTCCTGGTGCTCAGACCCACCTGTGAAAAATGTTCCTTCTATGCCCTGCTGCCATCACTTTTGTAGCCTTGTTTCTCCATGTCCCTGTGAGACCTCGCTCTGTTAGCAGCACAGGTGTTAGCGGCTGCTGCTGCCCTCTGCAAGGGAATTGGCAAGAGGAATTGCAGAGGTGGAAGCAGATAAGAAAAGTTTGGGATGAAGTTCAAGTCCTGTGCACAGTTGCCAGAACAACAGGTTTCTGGTAGGATATAACACAGGCAATTAGGAAAAAAAGTCATGCTAGCATAAAGGCTGGAACATCTGTTCAATGGTTTAGAAAAAGTTTAATGTTCGACTTCACTAATGGCACTAAAACTTGCTATCGTTAATGTGAATGATAGTGACTCACTCCACTGTCTGATGAGTTTTGAGAGGGATGATTCCAGCTGGAGCTCTGCAACTGTTGCGTTTGAAGTCGCAGCACTTTGCCGGAGAATTCCAGCAGGACAAAACCTATTTTGAGGTGTGTTGTTATGCATGTTTTTGGCATCTGACTAATCCAGTTCTATTTTTTGTTACTGGCCCTGTACTGGTATTGTGCACTAGTTCTTAACTCCATTATAAGAATTGAAGCATCTCAAATGTTAAAACTTTATTTAAATCCTCTTGTACTTGGCTCGTGCATGGGGAAATACACAGCCTAAGTAAAGACTTTGTGTAAGGAGGATTGTTGTATTAAATATAAGCATGGAAATCCAATTAACTACTCCACAATTTGAATTCTTTTTTCCAGAAACACTCTGGTTTTTTGATTTGTGAGTTTTTTCCTGCTCTGAGCGACTCTCATCATCCCTCTCTTACTTTTAAGCTGGTTGTATCTTTGAAAAAGTAATAAAAGTTGATTTCCTTTGTAACTTGGTTTGTATACTCATGGCTGTCACATTAATCTGGTGTTAGTATTAGATTTTAATAAAAGGCTCTATGTAGTAAGAAGAAAGCCTTGCTGATATTATAGTGTATTTCATATAATTTAATTTTTTGTTTCTAATGTTGATGCTTTTGGTATATTGTGAGTGATATTGGACTTTGCCAAACATCTTTTATAAAAAACCAGCCAAACAAAACCCCAAATACAGGAGTTACGTTGAAGCAATACTAAGACAGTAACAAAAGGAAAAACCAGAAAGGGTAGAAACTTGCAAAGTGCTTATCTTTTACCTGGCTTTGAGATTCAGGTAAAGGAAGAAAGTATTAATAGTGCACTAGTGTTTCTTATTAGCAATCACATTTTCCATTAACAGTTTCAATGAAGTTTTGTGTATTTTGTGGAGTTAACATAACGCAGCATTTGAGAATGGATTATGGGGTCGTGGGTGTTAGAATCCCCTTGGAAGGTTTCTGTGGGGCATGTTTGTATAATTAATTACTGCAAGTGGGCAAGAGGCAATTCAATGGCTTTCTACATCTTTATAAACAAATTAATCAGTTCAGGTTGCTTTCCACTATGGGACCAAATTTTGGCTAGTCTCATGGCTGAGATGACAGCTACATCTTGTTGGGTGAGGCAATCATAGAAAAGAATATGGCTGAGATAGTGCTCCATCAAACAAACAAGAAATTGCAGGCAAGAAAAAATTGCCTATTAGTAATTCCTAAAAGTTATTGCCATTGCCTTATTTGTTATCCATCATATAATCTCTCATGGCTTTTTTCTAAGTTACAATGTTATAGTTTTAATGAGAAAAAAGGGGAACTCTTCATCCCTTCCTAAAGAACTGTTAACAGCAATATCTTTGTATGTAAATTTGATTTAATATCTATTATTGGGGAAGGAGAAAAACAAGAAGAAATTTGATTTTCTGTGAATTCCCTGTGCCCACCAGTTCACAAATCTTCTAAACCCTGCCAGTACTGGATGTTCAAATTTAATATGGCTCCTGAAGACTGTTGTTTTAACACTGCTGCTAATACTTGCCACGCCAAATTCCACTGAAGCCGGTTTGTTTCAATACAGCACCTCTGGAAATTGTGATAACAGTGTTAGATAAACATAGGCCATGTGCAGAGTAATGTACTTGTGATACCCTGAGACTGGGTACTGCAATTAGTGCAGAGGCTTTTTTTCTACTCACCAGACTGGACCTTGATCTAGTACAAGTTTACAAAAGAATGAGCTTGGAATGTACCAAAGATACCCAACAGACTATGGGAGAGAACAGTGACCTTTGCAATGAATTCCCAAAGATTTAGTTTATTACTAAGAAAATCAGATGTGAATCTCTGTGTGTACACATCCATATGTGTACTCTGGCTAGTTAGTGTGGGCTTTATGGATGCTTGGAAAGTGTATATATGCTTTTTCCATTAAAAAAGGGTTTTTTTGTGATTTCTGTTACTGCTTACAGGCTATTGTCACTGTCTGTATAGACATTGGTTTCTGACCTTGTGTCCTAGCTTAAAATGTAACATGTGCCCAAAGTATGTATTCTATCACCATCTTCATGGGCTGTTGAAACGGGGTGGGGCAGTGTTTCTCTTATCTTCTGTTAATGGCCCCATCAATGCTGTGCTGCATGACTCATAGATAACTCCCTCTGGAAGCCATCTCCATTCAATGGGTCGTTAAGGATCCACTGCATGACTCATAGAATGATGTCATCCCATTGTGAGATGCTCCCCCCAAGGGGAGGAGCCAAGCATTCCCACCTGGATATAATCCAGGATCTGGGACAGCACAGGAGCAGTTACCCACTGGACTCCCAGAGGACAGGAGCTACCAGACCTTTCCAAAGGATCACTGCTTCAACGAGACCACTTCATCTGGACTGCTACCATCACCCTAACTAACAGGGTGCCAGATTGTATTCTTTATTTTACTTCTTTCTTTTCCTCCTATTAACTTGTATTTCTGACTTGGAGCCTCTCACTGGTTTTCCTTTGCTCAAACCAGGACACCTTGGAAAATTTGCTGTAATTATTTAGTAAATGTAGTGTGTGAAGTAGAGTAGAGAAGAAAACCCACTAAGTCATAATTAACTACAGTCTCAGTAAGTGATACATATTTCTGAAAGTCAGTAGCAGAGATAGTCTAGGCCTGTGGTTGCCTTTTTTTTCTTTTTTTCTTTTTTTAACAGAATTAAAGTTATTTGAGCAGGATTACTTGGGATCTGGCTTCTCGTAAGTGTCGAGGTTTTTAAAAACCCAAACAACTAAATAGCAAAATCTAATTTTCTTTTCTTTTATTTTTTCTGACATCAAGAATAGAAGACTCACAATTTAATTTTTCTAACATACTTTCATAACAATTAAAATCCAAATACAATTAAATATATTCTTGAGAGAGATTTACTTTTGAATTATGTTTTCAGCTTTGGAGGTCTCAATTCTCTTTGCAAAGTGGCTACTGTTGATCTGTTCCAATTTCAATGAAAAATATTTCTAGTTGCTTATGTTTGAGAGAGTGCACCATATGTAGTTTTTGCCTGGGAGCAAAGAGGAGAAGTGGAATTCTTGTATGTCAGGAAGGAACGACAGGGCCAAAGTGTTTCAGGTATGGTTTGTGCGTCTCCTTTCCTGGAGAGGAAAAACTGCTTCAGTTTATCAGAGGCAGGTCCTGCTTGGGTGGGGAGACACTACTGTTACAGCCAAGGTTTACATTTGCATTTTCCAGCTGGTCTTTTTGTTTCTGGGATTCTTATTGTTAAATTTTAGTTTGGTAGTAAGCCAGAATGATGCTGGTTAGGATACTTTGAGTTGGTGGTTGTTGGGATGGGAATGTGGCTTTTATCTCTTCTGGGAACTTGATATGACAGTCAATGTAGTGTTGTAAAAAATGGCATAATGAAGTTGAAATATATGTCTTTGGTAACATCAGGACATGTTGATATCTACCTCATGATTGCTGGGATAATGTGAGAGAGAAGAGAAAAAACCAATGGTCTGCCGCCCATCTTAAATTTCTAAATGCCATATAAGATATGCAAGAAATAAAGAGGAAGAACTGTCAAAGTTACATGCCATAAAAAAAAAAAAAACCTGGTGAAATGATTCAGAGGCTTGAATATTTATATTGCCTTATTAACAGGAATGACATTGATTTGTAAAGGTTGTACATGCTCTGAGGTCCAGACTGCTGCTTAATTTGAGTGTGGAAATCTATGGGTAATCATTATAGGTGGAAAAGGGAATTAACTGTGATCTCACATAGCTGGCATGATTACTGTCAATGAGTAGGTGAAGAACGAGGAAGGGAGAGATTACTGTTGTATTGGCTGATCCTGATGAATGTCATCACATTTAGGGAAATGGGTAAAATATTACTGTTCAAGAAAACATTGACAGAGTTTTCAGTGAAGATGGCAAATTTTCAGAAAGATGGAAAAAAGTAAGAGAATGGAAAAGGCATATCAGAGAATTGCAGACAGTTTACCTAACTTAAGTAAAGTTCTGGAGCTTAAAATCTTTGACAAAATTGAATAAAACCAACTCATACAAGGCATCTTGACTGAAGGTAACTCTTTTCAAACCAGTCTAATTTAATTTTATAAAAGTGATGGACCTTTTAGTGTCAGAGAGGCTGTAGATGAGATGTAACTTTGCCTTTAACACCTGGATTTTTATTTTTTTTTTTTGCATTCTGCATTTTTAAGCAAAAAACCAAAACAAAACCCAAAAACATGGTACATGAAACAGCTGCAAACTGAATCAACCAGTAGTTAGGAACCTGTGCAGACTAATTATGTGAAGCATCTGCTATTGAATAGGGGACTGAATGTGTTTCTGGAGGGTATAGTTTGGGTCTGCTCAGCATACTTCTTTACTTTGCAGGTGGCCATGAGGAGGAGACAGCAAGAAGTTTGGAGGACAAATTAGGATAAACATGCTGGATCGACAGTCTATAAAAAGTTGGGAGAAATTACAAAGGACTTTTGCAGCATGCTGCCCTTTGGAATAATTAATTGCACAATCACAAGGTGAAGGAACCCTTGCTTAGAAAATACTGAAGAAAAGCTTATGGTAACTGTATTGGATACTACACTAAATGTGAACCCACACTGTTCTGCTGTTTAAAAATAATTCATAAATAGCATTACATTATATTATGTATAATAGGATGTTGGCACAACTTATATATCATGTTTGGGGCACTGATTTTAAAGAAAAAGGGGATAAACAGCAGAATCGAGGTAAGAAAAATAGAGGGAAGAAAGAGCACTTACAAGGCCTACTAAAAGCAGGAGAAGAGGAAAGTTATTTTGCATTGAGAGAGATTCAGGCTAGATGTTAGGCAATTACTTTTTTGAAAGAAACTGAGTTAGGTAACCTCATCCAGTGCCTGGGGAATGTTGTGGAGTTCTCTGCTGCTGGAAGCCTCTCTTAGTGGAGCTATGTGGATGTCTCTGGCAGAAATGATTGGTTTTACCAGAGATTATATGTTGACACCTCCTTAACGTGTTGTCTTGCTTTCTGGAAAGTTTTATTTGAAGGAAAAAAAAAAAAAAACAAAAAACAAAAAACAAAAAAACAAACCCAAACAACCCAGAGCAAAAAAAATCCATCTATGATTCAACCAAGATTGATATAGAGCAGTATTCCTCAGTAATATGTAGTGTGGCCTTTTAATATGAGATTGCTTCTGGGATTTCTTACTCATCTGTTTACCAATTACTCTCATTATTCTGATCATTTTTTCTAGTGGAAAGCAGAACAAAAACTACTGTACATCATGAGCTTTCTTAAGAGAAATGTCAAAAGTGTCATTCATTTGGGAAATTTAAATGCCAAGTCCTTTCCTTGGACTTCTCTGGAGTGTGTCATACAGCATTTTACTCTAGTCTTTCAAAAAAGAATGCAACATTAAAAAAGTGCTTGAGGTGTCAGCTTTTCCATTATCTCTATTGTTAACTACATATCCTGTTTATAGGGACTTGCTGTAACACAGCACGGTCCAAATATTTATTATTCAGGAAGCAGCATTTTATCTCATTTACATGACAGGAAACATTTTAAAAAATCTTTTATGTTGATTTACTGTCAAGGCAGCAAAGCATATCACTAGTAATTTTATTGCTGTTATCTATCTAAATATTACAGATTCTATTTATTTATTTAAACTAGCTGCATAATGTTGGGAGGTGTACCACTATGCCTCAAAAATTTTTTTGAGTATTTTTTATATTCACATTCTTCCTTTGTCTGCCATTTTCAAATGAATGTGCATTAGGTGATAAGTTTCAGTGACAGAGTCAAAAATTTTAGACGGCACACAGAGTGACAAACATTTCCTGAAAAATCCTTTTCAGGCATCCTTTCACCTAATCTGTTGCCTGTCTGCCTAAGGAAATGAGGAATATGCCATTACTCCAACTGTGCTCTAATAGCTAATGGATTTTTATTGCCAATTTAAAGCAAGGTCTTAAAAATTTTGAGGTTTTAGAGGTTACATGAAAATTGGTGTTGACATGGAGTAGAAACCCATATTTATGCCCCCATTGTGAAGAAGAAGGGAGACTTCTGCTCTTATGACATGTATTTTCAGTATATGTTGTTAGATGCAGCTCAATGCATCTCTGGGAGAAAAGGGAACAAAAGTCCTGTGTTGAGGAGTCTAGGATTAAACTTGAGTATATGGTGCTACGTCCAGGAGTGTTTTGGGCAAGAATTGAGCAGATGCATATCAACTATCTTAGTCTGAAACAAGAAATCTGTACGGACTTGGTGTGGCTCTGGGCGTGTTGGGTGGATATGGGCTGTTACAATGACAGATGTCAGGAATATGAAGGAAAACTGGGGTTTGTGAGGGACATGAGAGACACCAGGCTAATTAGTTTAGCTGCTCAAAGAACAGTTAGTTAAGATCCTTGTTCTTCTGTTCCTGAAACCGTTCCTCCTGTTGACTGAAATCCAGACACAGATGACCAGATATGTGCTACAAATTAATCTGAAAAGACTGTAATATTCTGATTATTATTTGGTTGAACTGAAGAAACTTCTGTAATGCAGTACAGAAAATTTTGTGCCCTGCATCACATTTCCCTTCTGAAAGTGTTCCAGGCCACTAAAGCACTTCTGTGGTTGCATTTACCTTTTTTTTTTTTTTTTTTACCGTTTCCTTTAAGAAATGTTAGTCATCAGTTGCACTTCCATAGCAAGCATTAGAGAGCACCTGGGGGCCAGAGGGCAGGGGAAAGGTTAAGGCAAATGTTTGCAATCACTTCACTCATAGAAAAGTTCAGCCTTACAATTCCACAGACAAAATTAAAACAAGAAATGAGGCATAACATTATACTATCTGTATCCAACACATGGTATTAGGCAGATTGCTTATCTGATCTCACTGGTCAGCTGTCATGGGATGAGTGGAAACTTCAGACAAGCACTGCTTTAGCCTCAGAACTCGACCACAATTTAAAATGAAGGAATCACTCTGAAAGTTCTAATGATGGCAAACAGGATCTATTTGTAAAAGTGAGTATTAAACAGACAAGAGATAACAGATGAAAAATCTTAATCAGAATTACTTACTACACAGTGTAAAACTAAAGAACTCCAAGTAGATTACAACATGATATAAACCAGTACACTATCTCAAGGTTCCTATATTAAAGCTAGCAAAAGAAATAGTATTGATTAGGAGTTGAATGTAACTTAGACCAGAGTGACGTAATGTACACAGAGTTCTTCACTTAACCTCTTGGGAGTAACAGAGAAGCAGGTATCTCTACTCAAGGGAGTAACTGCACAATGTTACTTGGGAGTAACATTTTCCAGGAAAATGTTTGGAAGATTCCTGCTTTGTGAAAGTTTGGTGTGGCTTTTGTAGTTTGTAAAGTCTGATGTTACCTCATTCACTATAACTGTTTGTGCTCAACCTGTAAGCCAGTCGCTCACCTACCACATGACATGGTTATCCAGCTGTGAGCTGGATGTCTTGTCCAGAAGGATACTGTGAGAGACAGCATCAAGGCTTTGCTGAAGTCCAAAGGAATTACATTTGCTGGCTTTTGTAGATCAGCTAGGTGGGTTACCTTTTCATAAAAGGAAATCAGGTTCTATAGGTGGGACTTCCCCTTCATGAAACCATTCTGGCTGTGACCGATGTCTGGAGATGTAAATTACTATAGCCAGGGTTATGGATCCTTACATGATCTGCAACCCAGCTGAATCTTAAGTGTTTGTTATAGCTGGGTGCAGAGGAGTTTTGGGCCAGGATTAAGCAAAAGTATATCAACTAGTTTAACTGAAAAAATCTAATAGTTTCAAAGTTTATATTTTTGTTTCTTCTAATTAAAAGAGTTGACTTTTTTTTCCCTTTAAGAATAAAAGACAAGGAATAACAGAATGCTACAGTTACAAATTCCTGAAAAATGTAACTCATCTAGAAAGTGTTATACCTACTAAATAATACAAGAAAATCATCAAGTCTTTTGTTTGAGAAAGATCTGAAATTCAAGAAGGCTGGAGATGTGATCTTCATTCCACAGGAATATCTCCATTCTATCTTCCACTTACAGTGAATTACTTGCCATATGCCCTGACTCACTTTCAGATATTCTCAAGGTGAATTGTGTTACTGTTGCTCTTCATAGTGCAAACTGTCATAAAAGCATGTCCCTTGCAAAATGCATAATTCATACTTATGATCTCATGATTTACATAAAATGAAGTCAAGGACCCAAGTCGTTTGTCTTGAAAATATCTGCTCTCTAAACAAATACAGGACTGTGAATAAGATTATTAGCTACCCAGGTGATGGGCATCCAAGAGTCCTTGGGTCCTTGAAACCCTTGACTCTTGGATGACATAAACCTACATCATTTCCTTTTCACATGCCAATCTATATGTTGTTAACAATAAAGGATATCACTTGCACTGGCATAATAACAAACAATATAGTTGATCAGTAGTTTGCATATTGAGGGTAATTCACAGTAAGACTTTGGTTTGTTCAGAAATCTCATACAATATGATAGCACTCTTTCTGTTCAACTTTCCAAATCACTGCTTTGAAACTTCACAGCAAAATTGAAATCAGTAAGACAACTGAAGTCTCATTTTATATTCTACCACAGATCGTGCTTAATTAAATTGTATAACCGCAGAAACCAAACACTAGATAAACATTATTGTTTCTACACTGGGAGGATGTGACCTCTGTTTCTCTTCTCATCAAAATATCCATGAAATCTATTTCCTGTGTCCATCATTCAGAACTGCAGAGACCGGGAAACCTCAAAGAATATGAGAAGGCAGTAGTCCAGTCATATCACAATTCTGATTCATTGAACTCTGCCAGCCTGAAGAGACACTATGATATAATGAAGATTTTTAGTGTTTCTCTATGTTACAGTGTGAACCACCAAGACTCAGTCAGGTAGTTTATCTTGTGCTTCTTTTATGTTTTCTTCACTTCTAAAAGAAATTATTTCTACAAAGAGCTTATACTGGGTTTCTGCTCGGAATTTGTTCCTGGAGAAGCCTCTTTCTCTGTTGAGTATAGAAGTACCACAGGATGCTAGCTGCCTGTGTAAGCACCTTAGCTTCAGTGGTGTGAATACCATCCCTCCCCTCTGGAAACTAGAAAAACTTTGCTTTTCAAGATGGGTTTGTTATAACTTTTTTCTTTTGTTTGTTTGTTTGTGTGTGTGTGCACCCACCTAGGTTATTTTTTGTCAATATGCTTATATTTTGAAGTAGTATCTGTGCAGTATCAGTACAGTCCTGCTACAGAGTAAAAGCTATATTAGGAGTAGAAGTACTGTTAATTATTTCCTCTGATGTTGTACTGTTGACTACTGGTTAACACATGTAGCTGAATGAGGTTTGTTGCAGATGGCTTATTGCAGGCAGGAATTAACACAAAAAGCATTTGTAAAAAGAGAGGTTCTGGGCATGTTGGCAAAGTTACTGCTTAGATTTTGTTGCTTCAACATACCTGTAAAAACGCCTGTGGTGTTTTGAAATCTCAATCAAAACCTGTTGAGTAAGACCATGAATGATCTTTAAAGGATGATTTTTAGTGCTTTAACTATCTGATAACCCGATATTAAACTGCAAGAACCTTTCACAAACTTGCTTATCTCTGATTAAATAACAGAAAAGCTATTACGTGGAAGGGAAACTTGAAGTCAACAGCTAAATTTATCAATGGAAAGAGCATTCTTGGCTTTATCGATATCCTGTACTCAGGGAATTTATTATGTGAGCAGTAGCAATTTCCTATGTGGGCCCTGAGGAACCATGATTGTTGAGGAAGCCTCAGATTTGTTTCCAGCGGTATGAAAAATCAGCAGGCAAAAGCATTCTGGACAGACAAGAAGAAGCCCAAAATAAAATTATATAGATCCCATAGGGAATCAGTTCCATGATAGTCATGTAAAGCTGCAGAATAAATCTGCTTTGTCAGTAGTGAAATACAGCTAAATCCAAAAGAATAGATCATGCAGCAAATTGATACTATAGTCATGACCACAACCCTGTCTTACAGCATCCAGCCTGGAGCACAACTTGAATAGATCCTGCTGTCTCATTTTGACTAAACTTCTAGCAAGCCTGAAGGCTATTTGCGTGAAGATCTAAGTGTACTTCAGCATTGTCTGTTTTTACTACATTTCAAGCTATTGGCCTGACCTTTAATCCTCAGTTGGTCTGTCATTCAGCATTTGAAATACCTGTATACTTGGTTCAGATTCATCTGGGGTGATAACTTTGATCCTAGATCAAAGATACAAGCACAAAACTGTTTTCATCAAAATGTTGCAGTGTATTTCAGAGATACATTGGTAGAGTTTTCCAACTTGCCTCATTTTGTCAGATTGTAGAAGAAAAGTCTTGCAAGTTAATGCTCCTTCTCCAGACTGCTGTTTACCAGTGATGAAAATTGTTCAAATGCAACTTTCTTTGAACATATCCTAGGGGATGGAGCTGGGAAAAGGCTATCTTACTTAATGTCTGATTAAAATCTTGTAGTTTTTCTAAAGCTCTGCCTTTTGCTGCAGTGGAAAACTCCCAAAGTATCTGAATTCTGAAGTTTGCAAGCAAAAGTTGAACAATTTTCTGGGACCCTGACTTGAGGGAGTAAGTTTCCATGAAGTTTGGTCCTTTTCAAATTTTTTTTTGCCTCTGCTTCCTGAGTGAATTAGACAGTACAGATTGTTAGGTGCTTGTATGTGAGATGGGGAATTTTTTTGTTGTGTTTCTGTGTGCTGTATATTGTGTTTTGGTCTATTTTGGTTTGGTTTTTTCTTTTTTTTTTTTCCTTTTCCTCAGGATCCTGCTTCTTCTGAAAATGAATAGTATTTTCCTTGGCATACAATACTTGGGCTTAAGACAGAAACTTTAATGCTAATATTCTTCATCAGAAAAAAGACTTATGAACTCCCAGAAATAAGGTATCCTGTCTGGAATGCTGTGTATCACATATTAATGTCAGCCTCTGTTGAATATGTGAAAGTCAATAAGTTGTCAAATCAATGGCTTATGGCAGTGTGGTGCTGAATTGGTGTTGTCAGCACAAAGGACAGTCAGAATTGTACCTTAGGAGCTAGAAGGCTGTTACTCCTATAAAAATGAGTTGGTTTTAGCCATAGAAATGGTAGAAGATGACTGTGGCTTTGCTTTGGTATCTATAGCTTCCAATACACTCTGTTGGAGTAGAATTTAATGGAAAGACATCCTACAGTGAAAAGAAAGAAATGATCTTCACTGGAAGCCAGAAGGTAAGACTAGAGAATGAGTGTTCCATACTTGCCTTAGTTCTTATGTTCCCTCCCCGAGCATGACCTCTTTTCTACTGGTTTAGATGGCCAGCCTCTTGATCTGACCCAGAAAAGAAAGTTGATTAGATGATGTTTGAGAGGTTCATCATTTATGCTGGGCCTGCTGTTTTGACAGACCCTGATCTGGAAAGTTGGATCTCAAAGGTGTAGGACCCTGATAAATTACAGGGGCATCATTACTGCTGCTTTTTCTGGCCAGGCTCTAACCTGCTTTGAGGCTGGGCTTCCAGCCCTTTTCGTCTTGGGCCCTTGGAGTATGGCCTCTGAGCTGGGTATTGGTCTCTTTAACACTCAGTTCTGTACTGCCACTGGGACCCTGTTGGTCTGACTTTAGGATATCACCGTTTTCAAGTGTGACTGCAGTCCAGAAGCTTGTTGTTAGCACTGAAGTCACTTTGCATGTGTTGGGTGGGTAAATTGATGGAGTGCTTTTGACTGGGCAGTGTATTCTTCCAGAGAAAGGCTGGGTGAGTCCATTATGTGTATGCTATCTACTTCAGAAGCAGTCATTAAGCTTGCAGATGGTCATATCACCCTGTCTTTCTCACTGTGTCATAGTAGCAATTTGCTCAGATGAAATTAGTTTTATTGTTCTGCTTGCTAAGGATGAAGCTCTGAGTCAGGGAGAAATGTTCTCTCAGCCTCAACTGGGGTCACCTTTACTGCTGTCCAGTGGCTGTGCTCAGGTTACAGGAGCTGTGTGTCCAGAAGCTGTCTTGGGGTGTACTTGGTAGCTGTGCCTCTTGGAATTCACTATTGCTCCACCTCAAGTGTGCAGGGATGAGCACAGGGTCCCCTGAGCAATTTCTCCCATTGGAGGTTGGATAGCACAGAAATTATTTGAAGAAATTGAATTCAAAAGAGGAACAAGACAGATATCTTCCCTTTGATATTGTTTCATCAAAGAAGTAGTAGAAGTCAGTGGACTTTACCTCAGGAAATTGGTTCAAAATGCTCATCTTCAAATGTAATATGTAACATTCAGGCTGTAGGATAGATCCACTATCTGCATGGAGTTCCTCCTATGGGTTTTCTTCTGAAGTAAAGGGTACCTTAGGGTACTGAAGTAGTTATTGCTGGGTTCAGTTTGATTGTTTTTTTAACTGGTTTTCAGCTTGTAGTCTTCTTGTTTTGTTTTGGGCTTTTTTTTTGGTGGGGTGGAGTATCTATATTTCAGTGGATATTTATTTGAATCTTCTTGCATTTGTTGATTTTTGTGGAAAACAGAATTTACGACAGGTGAGCATGAGAATTTTTTATTAGCAGTTTAAGTCCTGTGTACCTCTCTGGATAATGCCTCTCCTTACTGACTTTGTGGGGAAGAAAAATAGGATAAGTGTGCTTTCAGTGGTATTAGTAGAAATATTTTGGAATTTAGATGAATTACAGTTGAAACTTATTCTGGTTTAGGCCTGTATTTATTCTGCTTTGTCTTCTGTAACTAAAGGACGTATTTCCCTCTGTTCTTCTCTTTCCCCAACACTTTTATCTTTTCCTCTGGGTATTTTCTGTATAATATGTTTTTGGAAGTTTTTCTTTTGAAATGGGATTACAGGTTTGGCGATACTCATTGAACATGTCATTAAAAGAAATGCTAGACTGGCTAGGCTTTGTGTTTCACCTTATGAAAACAGTCTAAAAAGATCACCAGTTGTCAAAACCAACTGTGAAGTAGTCCTCTGAAATTGAGAGATGACTTAAAAGTATGTTTGTATGATTAAGTCTTTCAGATTCGTACATCCTACTATTCACATGATAATGTTAACAGGGGTTGGGATTCAAGGCCAGATTAGGTGGGGTTCTGATCAACCTGATCCCTGGTCACAGGAGGGGAGGCTGGACTAGATAACTTAAAGGTCCCTTCCAACCCAAACCATTCAAAAATTTGTCAGTGGGTTTTCATGGGCCTCTGCATCTCAGCTGTTTTTATTTGCAGCATAACACATTTGAGTATCACTTTGACATTATGGTAACAAGATGCATCCTTTTCCACTGGATAACTTTTGGAGTAGACCATGGCATGCAAAGATAAGGTATAACCAGGAGGTGACAAATTTTAGTAGTTGGTACCTTTTCCCCTGCTATCTGACTATTACTCCCTCAAAATATTGGCTGATTATTCTTTCTCTGTAAACAAGTGCATAGATGGAACTTTAATGCTTTTCCTTTTGCATGTAACAACATAAATAAAAATGAGCATTCAGACAAAATGTACTTGAATTTTAATTAAATTCAAAGGTTTCTGTTTTTCCCTAATAGTACTTCTTGTTAATGAGATAGATGAGTCTGCTTGGAGTCACAAATCTGTTTAGGAGCAGTGGGAAGTGTCAGACATAAAAGTAGCTCATTCTCAGTACTCAGCAGGTTACTGTACTTGTTTTTAACAACAGCTTTTCCAGAAAATTCTGCTTCACAGAAATATGAAGAAGTAGAAAAAGGAGCATTGTTGGAACATATGGTAAAAGGTACATATTGTACATCCTTAACTCATTTCATAATCAAACCACCTATATTTGTCTTCCTGTAACTTCAGTAGTTCATCACAGGAGCAGTCATGCATCTGGTACACCTTTGGAGTTCTGTGTTTTTTGCTGATCTGTTCTTCAAAAACATGAACATAAATTAATGTCCCTCTAATGTGAGGATCATCCTCAGGGAAGAATGCTTCACATACAATCTTAAGTTTGAATAGCTGTCTAAAAAACTTTGATTAAGCTGGATAAGTAGTTTTTAGAACTGTCCCTTCAGGTAATTTCCGGGTTCAAGCACCAACATGGGTTAGATTCACATTGTCCAAGGTATTCTTTCTGACTGTAAGAGTGAAGGAAAGTAAGCAGCCTGGTTGGAAGGTGGTAGGGTTATTGCTGTCTTACACATGCATGGGTTTTTGTTTACCTATGGAGAAGAGTTTGAGCCTCAGTTAGGATATCACCACTTTCAATGAAACTTCATTTTTAGAATTATTCATTTCAGGAAATGAAGACTGAAACCCAAAGAGAAGGGGAGGAATTAAGGCCAGAGAAGTACTTAAATGGCAGAATTGTATGCAAACCTTTCATGCTTTCCCTGATGGCTCATCTACATGTACAGAAACACGCAGTGCACAGGAAACAACAGGGAATACAAAGTCTGTGTAGCATCTGGGTACCTCTCTAGGGGCACAGAAATGTGATATGGGATGGCTCACATGAACAGTGCATGGTAGTGAGGAATGCAGACTCCTGTGGAAGTACCAGCTGCTAAGATGAAAGAAAGGATTGTACTCCAATAGTGGCTTGAATTTGCAGATCCAGATTTGCTTTGGAAGGAGTAATAAGCTGGTCAAGATCAAAGGAGAGTCCAACATTATGCCTCTCAGCAAACATCTGCTACAGACTGAGAGAAGAAAAGGAATTGTCTGAAACCTTCTTTAGAGGATTGGAGGAAGCTTGATTGAAAACATTGTTTCTTGAGAGCAACTTTGACCTGTCAACATCTGCTAGATGGCATAACATGGTGTGGCACATGTCATCAATGAGAGTTTTGGGGTGTGTTGAGGATCTGTTTTAATGCAAGTGCTGCCCCATCAGTCATAGGAGGTGATCTGCTGCTCATTAGTAAAGAGGACCTGGTGAAGTGTGGGAAGGTCAGTGATAGCTCCAGCTGCACACCTGTGAAGTGGTGGTGAGGAAGGAAAATAGCAAGATTAGAACCCTGGAATTCAGAGTTCAGTGATACCTTGGTGGCTAAACTGATGAGATACTTGTTAGGCAGACTAAGGTAGCTGGAAAACAAGGTTGACTGCTGGACCTGAAATCTTAGGGTCAGTATGGTCTGAAGTCCAGCTGATCACCAGTTGCTGGAAGTTCCATAGGGCTCAGCACTGGAACCAGGACTGCTTAACTCCTTCATAACAACCTGTATGATTCTACTGCATGCAATTTCAGTAAGTTTGCTCAGTGTTGCTCTTTTGGAGGGAAGTGGTTGATTTGCTGGAGCACAGGCCTGCTCTTCCGAGTGCTCTCAACAGGCTGAAGAAATGGGCTTGGATGAACCTTGCCTTCAGCAAAGGCAAATGCAAATTGCTGCAGTTAGGATGGAACAGCTGCGCGCAACCCTACACAGTGAGGGCTGTCTGGCTAGAAAGCAGCTTTGCAGAACACCAAGCTAGAAAGGGAGAAAAAGACCTGAGGGCTGGATTGATTAAGTATAGAGAGTAAAAGACTGAAGGGGAAGTTTGAGGCACAATTCTAATTGTTTTCCTCAATTGTCTAAAAGGAACTTATAGAGAATTTGGGTTCAAGACTAGATGGTCCAGCACCTTGTCCAGGCGAATCTTAGATGTGCTCAATACTGGGGAATCCACCACTTCATTGGGAAGGTTATTCCAGTGGTTAGTTGTTTTCATTGTGGAAAACTTTATTCCTGTGTCCAACCAGAATCTCCCCAAGAGTAACTTGTTCCCATTATTCCTTGTCTTTTCCACATGACTCCTTGTGAAAAAGGGGTCTCCCTCTTCTTTGTAACCACCCTTTAAATACTGGAACATGGCAACAACGCCTCCCCTAAGGTGGCTTTTCTCAAAGTGAAGAAACCCTGTCGTTTCAGCCTTTCCCTTCATGGCAGCATTTCCCTCCATGGCTTCCCAGTCATCTGCTCACCTTTGTGGCCCTTCTATGGGCCCTCTTCAGCCTGCCCGTCTATTTTTAATAGTGGGGACGAAAACTGAACACAGTGTTCCAGGTGTGTCCTGACAAGCACTGAAGTGCTCTACACAGACACTTTCTTCTTGTAGTTCTTAATACTATGTCAACACCTATAAATTTAGCATATCCAAAGAAAGCCAAAACCAAGTTGTGACAGCAAAGGCATGGATAAAATTTAGGACTGACAATCTTGCAGACACACAATTCCTTTTAAAAATCTGAAAATCCGTTAAAGAAATTGGGAACATCACATTTGTTAATCAGCATTGTGTTGTCACTCTCCCTATTTATTATGAAACGCATTTTTATAATCATGAAATAAATGAGTAAATGAATAAATAAAAAAGAACTTGGCTTTGGATTAGTAATCAAAGCAATTCAGCCAGCTGATCCATACCAGATGTCAGCAGACTTTTATTTCAAACCACGAATGAGGTGTCTTGACATTTATTTTTACTTTTCAGATACTCTGGGTGAATATTTCTGCTTTTACTGCTGCTTCTTCTTTTGCCAGGAATCTGATTCAATATAATAAAAATAGTAAAAAGAATACCAAGAATTTCCATT
Source organism: Pycnonotus jocosus (assembly GCA_013400435.1). Lineage (NCBI taxonomy): Eukaryota > Metazoa > Chordata > Aves > Passeriformes > Pycnonotidae > Pycnonotus > Pycnonotus jocosus. The sequence continues at coordinate 77,284 of VWYP01031430.1, forward strand.
TCTCTTTTGCTAATATATTACCAAGTACTGGAAGTGGGCACAGCCAGGGCTGATGTTGAATCTGAGTTAAAGGACTGTGCTGTCAGCCATTATTTCGCATTCCTGCATTGCTTAAAGACTTACGATTTTCTGATGTTGGATAACAGGCATCTGAAAGTTAAGACAATACCCTCTCCTAGCAGAAATTCTGTTTCAGAAGAAGGATTCTCAGGAAGTGTCTGCATTTTGAAGATATTTGAGATGCTGTAGGTATGTCTGTATGTCCAAAGATGATTATCTCCTTCCTTCATCTGCTGCTTCGGCAGGTTTGAAAACAGAAAAAGGTAGAGACTTTACTTTCACTGTTGCTTATGCTGAGATATACTGAACACTCTGTGCTTCTGGGTAAATTTTGCTTTTGTAAGTCCTCCTAGTTGATAGATTTGGGACTATAACACGGCTACAGTTATTTTTCATGGGGATGTAGTGATTCCTGCTCTATCTCACAGCACTTCAGGCATATGGAGTCCTCTGAGGGCAAAGCCTACAGGTCTTGTGCCAAAGTGTGCAACTCAGCAAGCGTGCTTTGTTTGTTTTAGCTCCATTGAGCACAGATGCCCATCTCTAAAGAGGGGAACCTGCTGGCTGTGAGGTGCTGACTGCACTGTTAGTGCTGCTGAGGGTTTCAAGGTCTTTGTGCCTGCCTGTGAATGCAGATAACTGGTTCAGTGGAGGGTGAGAACGGAGGGCAGCAATGCAAATCCAGTGGCATTTACGTGGTGTTGAGTTTCTCTCCTTTTTATGTGAACTAAAGAGGTGAATTTAGGGAGATTTTTTTTCCCCCCTACCATAATTTGGTGTGCTTGGACATTGCTCTCTCTCATTAGCTGTTTCTTTGACAGTCCTGAAGAGATTGATGTGATATCTTTTTGAAAGGTTGCACCAGAGATTTTTCCAGCCTGCTATGTACTTCCCTCAAAGTGCTGTGGGGGCCTTGGCTGCCAGGTTTCTGGGAGAAGGGTTTTTTCAGGCAAATGAAGCCACTGTTCAGGGATAATGGATGAAAAGTGAGGGAGCAGTTACAGAAAAGATTTTTAAAGATAGTTATTAAATGTTAATAGTTCCTTCTGTGCGCTTGTAGAGAGTTTTACCACAGATTATTTCATACAGAAGTCCTCAGTATTGCAAAAAATTGGAAAGCTGGTTTATTAAATGAAAAATACCAGGATCTTTCAGTCCTTACTAAATGATAAAACTTGTAGTAGATCTTTACAACTTGCAGCAGGTCTTTGTGGAAAATATTTGAAATGCCATGGAAGGGAGATTATTAGCTCTTTGACAAAATTTGAATATATGGTTGATGCAGGTGAAGAGTGGTGTCTCTCAAATTTAGTCTCAGAGAATTCAAGTTTTTCACTTTCTTTGCATTTTACTATTTAGATGTAAGAAATTAATTCTAAACATGGTTTCACTCAAATGTCCTATCCGCTTTTGAACTTACAAAAATATCACTTTCCAAATTGGTTGCGGAGGACCAGATATGACCTTGATGCATTCACAAAGATCCACACTCCTTTTTTACTGATGTAGAGCACCAAGGCATTGCTTTCTAGGGAGCACAACTTCACTCTGCCTTAGCTGATAGAACTGATCATGGAGTCACTAACGATGGATAATATTTTTAAGATGTTGTCTTATGTACCTAACTTGGCTGAATAAAAAAAAAAAAGTCACTTTTCGAATGTGTTTTAGAGGACAAAAGTGAAAGAATTTTCATTTGATTTTGGATTTTTTCACCTTTACTCCCCAGATCTGTATGAGCTGGGACCTGTATCTGTACTGGGGAATTACTTAAGTGCCCACTTGTAATTACTTGTGGATGTGCTTCCTACCTTGACATCCTTTTGCCCCACAACTCGAATATCAAGTGATAGACAAGGAAAATTTTGTTTGTAAACTGGAGGCATCAGACTTATATAAGCTTTAATTGGGTATTAGTGTTTCTTGGTTTGAATACATGCTAATTATTATTCATGCAACACTGAAAATGCACATACAATAGTGTAACCAAACAGAAATATCGCCACTAAGATGGCCTCACCAAGTCTGACTGTTGATTCTCTTAACTCATTATTAATTCTAGCTATGGTGCAAATTACATTTCATTGTAAGGTTGGTTTTTTGAGAGCAGAGAGCAACTGTGCTCTCTGAATGTCCTGGTTTGAGCAAAGGAAAACCAGTGAGAGGCTCCAAGTCAGAAATACAATTTATCGGGGGAAAAGAAAGAAGTAAAATAAAGAATACAACCTGTTAGTTAGGGTGATGGTAGCAATCCAGATGAGATGGTCTTCCGTAGAAAAGGTCTGGTAGCTCTGGTCCTCTGGAAAATCCAGTGGGCAAATGCTGCCTGTACTGTCCCAGAATCCCAGATGATATCTAGTTGAGAATGCTTGGTTCCTCCCCCTGGGCGGAGCATCTCACAATGGAATGATGAGTCATACAGAAGGGTCCTGGGTAGCACAATAACTCCCGGAGGGTGTTATGTATAAGTCGTTAACAGCAAATAGACTAGAGGGAGAGGCGGTGTTTGATAAGCCATTAACAGAGAATGGCCCAGAGGGAAGGGACCCGGAGAGACACTGCTCCAACATTTGGATTCTATAGTTCATGAAGGTGGTGATAGAATACTTTGTGCAAGTCCTATACTACAAGCCAGGACACTGAACTTCTCTGTTTATAGGGAACACTTTTCCTGCTGAATTTGATTTGCATTTCTGTTTGTCTCTTCTGGCTTTTGACATATGTTTTTAAGAAGGTATAAATCAGCATTGCTGCTTCCAAAAAAGACTCCGTGAATGCTTTTGTCATTCTGCATGCTTCTGAGCAGCCACCTGCATTAATATTGAGGGTGCACTGGCTTGTGCATGAATTCAAGTTGATTAGTCAAGTAGAGAGTGCAGTTCTTGGCTTTATTCAGGAAATGGACTTTTTTATGAAGGGCAAGAAATTTACTTTGAAGCAGCAACAAGATATGGATAATATTTTGTTTGTACATTTAAACACCGTAATTTATAGGCTGCATGAAGCTCTCCCAGCTCAAAATTGCAATATCTGGTTGTGTTAGACATGAAGACTTGCAATTCAAATATCCTCTTCTGAAAATCTTTGCTGAGAATTATAGTGAGTAGTAAAATTTAGTTTTTTGTGATACTGTGCAGAGCTAATCTTGAAAACGTAAATTAGCTAAACATTGTTTTCAATAGTTTTTTAACAAGAGCTTTTTCAGTTGAATGGTTTGTTAAATTTTGCAGTACTTCTGAAATAAAAACATCCACTACATTTTCTCAGTTGAATATGGAAACTGAGTGCAACCTCATGTTATGCTAAAAAGAAAAATCTAGAAGCAGCAGCTCACCCCTAGCAGTGGTTTGACAGAAACCAAACGTTTTGAAAACAATTTATTGTTACGGGAAGAGGAATTATGCTAAACAGAGTTCCTTTTGCCATATTGACTGGCATTGGATCTGTGGGGAGCAATTTGCCTGTCCTGCCAAGGAGAAAAAAAGTATGGTAATGGATTGGCAGCTGTTAACAGCAGCTACCAGAGGGATATGGAGGGAACACACATCTTTTCTGCAAGCAGAATTATGTAAAGGCTCCATTCCCCTTAGTTAAAGATCTTATACTTTTCTGTCTCATAATGCTAAGAATCAGAAGGCAGAGATTGGGATATTCTGCTATTGTTTTATTGGTGTCTGCTGTTTCTGGGTCTGTGTGGTTATTGCAAACACAGCTGAAGAGCAAGCTAGCTGACATTTAAGTAGAGCAGATATTCACCCCTGGTTCTCCTTCAGTGTCCTTGCTAAATGTGGAAATATTGCTTGACTTCAGTGTTCGAGGGAAAGGATTTAAATATGAGTTCATATCATTCATATCTTTGCAAGTTTTTGAACTTGAAATTGAATTGATGTCTTTTGATAACTTTTATCTCTCTGACTTGTGTTTGAACACTGTGTGTCCACAATGCTGAGAAGGTGATTAGGCCATTGCCTTGCAGACACCACCTCTGTGCATTTAGCAGAGCTCAGATTTGATTCTGCTGCTGCTGGCATTATTGTCTCATTTTTCCTTTTGCTTTCCTCTCTTCCTCATCGTTCCTCTGTGGCCTGCCATTGTTCAGGTGCTACTGGTTGCTGTTAGTGTCCAGGATTTATGAGCCATCTTTCATAGTGGGTCTCACATTCCTGGCAAGAGCTAGATGGATGAAGTGTCCTGGACCATCACTCAATGCTGGTCTGGTCATGAAGAGCATGTGGTTGCATTGTCGGGCCTGATTATTTCCCAGTAAGTTCATTCACTAGCAAAGAAATACTGAGGAAACATTAAAAAGTTAAAATACTAACAGTAGTGATTTTTCGGTTAAACTTCAGAGACAGTATGACAGTATGCTCTCACTCATATTAAAAAAAAAAAAAAGTACCCTAAAGATTAATCCAGTGTTGGAGTAGAGGATGAATTTTTATTGACTCCACTTTGAATTGTTGCCTATTTATGCCTGGCTAGTCCTGAGAATCGCCTGAGCAATGACAAAGATAGCTCAACAAAAAACAGCAGTGTGCAGTTCCTTAAAATGATGTTTTTATCATGTGTTTTAGCCTGTGTTAAACTCTTGAATCATTCCACATTGTAACAAAAAGTAAAATATTTTTCTGGCTACTTAGCTGTGTGTTTGCATATGTTTTTAAATTTTTTTGTGACACAATAGAGTAGACAATTTTCTGAGTATTTTGTGTAATGGCAGTGCAGAATGTTATGACTCTATCTACTTGGCAAAATGGCTTGCTGAGATATAAATAGATTTCTAATGGCTGTCAGGCTCTGTGCCCAAGAAATTTTGTTGTAGATATCTCATTACAGAAATAACATCATCAATAAAATAGCTGAAATATTTTGAAAACGCGGGAATATTTTTTTACATCAGTAACTGCAAGGAAAATACCTACCATATGCATAATTTGAGGCTGATTTAAAAACTGTAATTTATCATAATTATCTGCATATTATAATGGCAAAATATGCTTAATTGCTTTTGACTGGACTGGTATTATGATGAGAAGGAAAGTTAACAGCAGATGGCCCTACTGTCAAAACTGTAGTCTCTTAAGCCAAAATGAAGCAGCAGACTGAACATAACATGTTTCTGGCTTCTTTTTCTGATTTTTATCAATAAGTATGAACTAGCATTTGGTGGGGTTGTGAATGTTTACAGACCAATAGAAATTGTCTTAGCTGGTGACAAAAATAACAGTGAAGACTTGACTAGATAGGATTCCTCATTGCAATATGACTTAGATTTTCTAAAGCACATAAAGTTGTTTAAAATATTAAGCTGGTCTGAAAAGCAAATTCTTTCCAAAATATTAGAATGGATAATAACATTCTTTTCTGCCCTTTTACCACCACATGTGCATCTTCTACTTTCATACAGCAATGAAAAAAAGAAGTGCTTAATCTTCTATACCTGTCTGGCTGTGAAGAAATAAATTAACAGTTGAAGAAACAAATAATTTTGAAATGCTTCAAATAAGCTCAGCTTTACTGCATCAATTGCAATATGCCTGAAGGATTTGTCTTGTATTAATCACAATGTGCATGCACAGATGCGGTGCTGTAAAAATCCCAGCATCTCTACTCATAAAATGCCTGAGAGAATTGAAGAATTTAAGATTACGTTTGTACAAAGTTAAATTACAGAATGGGAGAGAGAAAGGCTGGTTTAGTTTTGGGGTTTTTTAAAATGTCTCGCCAGAGAGAATCACAATAAGCAGGTGGTACATTATGCTGCTGGTGGATGGTCAATGAAAGTAAATTAACTGCTTCAGCTGATAGAAGGGAAATGCTGGCCTGATCAGCTTAAATAAAGGTGACATGTTATTTGTGAAATAATGTGAATACCGAAATGTGGTTTAACCCCAAAGTTTGTGTGTATATTTGTATGTATATTTTGTTTGTTCTTCATATTATAGATTTTATAATAGTTAATCTTCTAGACTAAAATAATGGGTGAATTTATTAGAAAGCAGAACTCATTACAGGGAGAGATTTATTATCTGCTTTTTGTCAGAAGTGATGTTGCTCAGATGTGGTGATTGATGGGACAATGTAATTTGTTCATCATAGTAACAATATGTAAAAGGAAAACAGTGGGACAAAGATATTTTGCACCTTAAACATTTTCCTCTTTTACAGTCCAAGCCTAACAGGAAGATTTTTAGAAAATATTCTGTTTTTAAAGGGCTAACCAAAATAAATCAGTAGATTTTTAGATTGAAATTAAATAGTAAGACATAAACAATCTAGAAAAAAACCCTTTGTGTAGGTATTTTTAACACTAGATGATGCATATTTAAACTTTTTTCAATACATCATCATTTAGTGGTGATGTTCCTGGAAACTGACAGCCAGTTGCCAGTAACAATCTGTTTTATGCCTGTTTCAGGAGGCTGTTATTTTTTAATCTTTAAATTTGTTCCTTAGGCTGTATCGTCTTGACCCTTGTTTCAGTTAATGCAGATACACAACTTGATAACATTTCATGGTGTAATGTAGGTTTGCAGGGACACAGGGCCCAGACTTTCTCTGCTCTTTCAAAACCTGAGAGGATATACTTCGAATAACTTACTACACACAGCAATAAACTGTGTGCAATATGTATATATTTTGTATTTAGCCTACTGTATCATATTAGACACAAAGATAGGTACTCTTAGATATGCGCAATCAGTTGTAAAAAAGCCTGTAAGAATTTTCCCATTCTTTATTTTTCCTTGGAATAATCCTTGTCTTTGTAGGAGGTCCTCAAGATAGGTTTTCTTTGAACATCTAGTAATGTGATATTTTGCTTTCACCCCATGCTGGTCTTCTGAGCATCCTCTAAGAAGGTTTCTGTGATCCAAAGTAAAGTTCTAAGTTCAAATTAATTAAAATATCTCATTATTTGAATCTGATTCATGTACTGTAGAGGTTTTTGTGGGAGATTTTAATGAATCAAGATTGAATTAAAATGAAAAAAACTTGGTGATTCACTTATCTTTTGCTAATTCTCTACATTCCCTTACAAAACATTAATGCAGTACACAGGCATCTTGGAAGTAGGTTGAAGAGCACAATCTCACTAGAGTTTTTAAGAGTTTACCTGCTAAGCTATATTTTTAAATGGATGCCTTATACAATTCTGGTAATGTTCTGTTTGCTGTTGGAGAATCATATTTCTCGTTCTGTCTGTGCAGTTTTGCTGTACTCTTTTGCACTCACCAAAACCTAAGCAAAGAAGCAAAAGGCATTCACAGAAATGAATCAGTTCTGATGATTTAAAATTTTGCCTGTTTCTCCTCTGCTGTCATTTTTTCATGCTTAGATTTTATTAAATAAAATAATACTTAGATTTTAGAGGTTTTACTTTTTCATACTTAGATTTTAGAGGTTTACTTTTTGTAAACCTCTATTAAACTAATTATTCACTTTTATTTATTGTTCATCAGTGTTTTTCTCTCATTATAAAGCCTATATCCCCTATCATTTTATGAGTCAGCAGAGAGGTTAATTTTAGAACATGTGATAACTATCAAGATTCTGAAAACCTTTCTGTAAAGAAAACACTTTTTTTCTTTGTAGCAGGCTGACAACTGAAATCTTGAGAAGTGAAAGCAGAGCAGGATATTGGGAAAGGAGTGAAAGGCTAGATATAAAGATATAATAGTATTCCAAATGTTACAATCAAACAATTAATAGAAAGATTAGAGAAAATTTAAAATAATGAGGAAGTAATTTTTGAAATTATGGCTTGGCATTTTTAGTGCAGTAATATTCTGGCATGGGTTAAACAGTTTGATCTTGCAATGAAGCCTTAGGTCTAGAGCAAAGGAGTAGAAGTTTCCATCAGTGTGCATTTTTAGAGAAGTCTTTCTTCTTCATGTAACTGATTGGAATCAAGTATCCTTGTATAGGACATCTAAAAGTATGTGTAGTCACATTCACTTTCAGCCCTAAATAGAACTTTTTTTTTGCTCTGTGGAGTTATTGTTCTTGCTTCAAATATTAAATCACGGTTTAGTTGTGTAAGAAATAAGTGGTTTGTTTTTAATACTGCCAGATCATTAAGTTGGTTAATTTTTTTAAAGTTGATTATGTGTTTTCCCAATTTTTTGCACATGAACTTTAGTACAGGGGAAAACCAAAAATATTATTTATTGAAAATGAGTCTTAAGCTGTTATAGGCTTGAAAGGTGTCACTGTGGTGTTGCAGATGTCATGAAACCAGCAGATTCTGGCACTACAGATGCAACACAATGCCTCTAACATTTTTTCTTTTTCCTGCTGGAACAGGCAAGCTCCAAAGGCCTGTGTTGACAGGTAATGAGATTTAATAAGCAAGGGGAAAAGGGGTAGGTGGGAATGAAAGAGTAAGGGAATATCCATATTCATTATTTAATCAAATAAGATTCTCTTGGTGGATTTTGGGAATACTCATTCCTTGCTTCAAAAGCTTCTCTGTGATAGCTGTAAACAAATTACCTCTACGAATAACTTCTTAATCAGGGAAGAGTAGAGCTGTTCTCTACTTGATCTCTCCCTTTGGGTGGTCCCAGTCAGAGAGCAGCAGCCTTCCTTCTGATGGCTTGGCTTCAGAGAAGCTATATGATATTATGCTGACAGCTGTAGACCTCTTTTTGTCAGGGATAACAAACATCCTGTGCTGAGGACAGCATCAAGCCCAGCCTGCAGTATGCCCAATTAGAGAAGCTAAAATCTCATTTGTTTCACCATGGGAGTCTGTGAAACACACCGTTTTGGCCTCATTACAGGATTTTTAACTTTACAAAAACAATTTCATTATGGAAATTAAAGAAGCTCATTTAGTCTTAGCATTTATGCTTAACTTAATAAATTCCACAAGTGTATCATTTGCCCTAGTGTGCAGGCTTTTTGTTCTTTATCTAAGAAAAAATTTGTTTTAGAAACTATTTGCAGAGACTTTCATAAAGGAATATGCCATTTTAATGTGCTGGTTATTTATTATTAAAATGAACAAATTTCTGGACTCCATTGCAGCAATTTTCCTGTGTTGAGCATCTGAGCACTGACCAGCATTGACTCTGCTGTACTCTACCATGTAAGTCAGTGAAAAGATGTCAGATGATAATCTCTTTTAGTCCCCAGCAATGTGGGCTAAAGATAGGATACCTAAAGGTACAGGTGAAATAGCTGTTGATCACACTAACATGTGAAATTCCCTGAAATTTTTGTTTTAGATGAAATAAATCAATAAAAGGGGAGTGCTATAAAATGTGCAGTTACTATATAGTTCTGAAAACAAACTAAATTGGTTGTAAGCATCTGTTTTTATGTGGGTTTTTTTTTCTCCTTGGAATATGTCCCAGTGGCTTGTTCTTTGTTAGAATGATCCAACATGCTTAATAAGCTATAAATATGTTGAGCTCAAGTCAACAAAGGTGCTTTCAACAAACATAGCAGTATAAATAAATCAAACTTTTTTCTTGAAACTATTGTGAGCTGCAGTAGGAGAAAGGTAATCAGTATCAGCAGTGCACCTGGGGCTTTTCTGGTCTCAGGTGCCAGATTCTTTTTACTTGCTGCTGGAGTTGGCACTGTCACTGCTGCTCCATTTTTACTTGCTATTGTAGACAGGAGCTGGAAGGAAACAGGAGTGAATGAGGCAGAGGCAACCTCGTTCCACCATTCTCCATCTTTCCTCTGTCACTGGAGCTACCCCATCAGTTTCCTGAAATTCCCTGTGCTAAGATTTATTTAGACTGGTGAGAGGTGTCTGCTTAAATTCAGCTTAAATAACTGCGTCATTTTTTTCAGAGAAGCAGCTGTCCAGCTTGCTTCAAAATGGGGTTGTGTTTAGTGGGCATAATAATTTTTTTCTTCTATAGCTTGCTTTTCCATTCAGGCTATGGTATTTTCCATAGTTAGAATGTGAGTTGTCTTTGTTTGCTTTTTTGTTTAACTAGGGTGAAGTGATCAAAAAGACTGTGAGAACATTTTGTTTCCCTTAAAATAATTGGACTTCAGTTCTTCAAAGATGGTTGTTTTCTTTTTTTTTTCTCTGCTGAAACCCCAAATCCTTATATTACTGAGAGCTGAAGTGGTGATTTTATCATCTTCACCCCTCTTGGCTCTCCAGCAATGTGATAAGAAGCAGAAGTTGGATTCATTTATATAAGTGAGCAAAAAAACCCTATTAAAATGGAGGATTGGTGCAGATGGCTAAACTGCAGCTGGCCTGCACCAGGTATTCTCTAAATTACAAATGCACAGTCTCAGTCTCTCTTTGGTTCTTCTTTTGAGACATTCAAAACTTGACTGAACATGGCTCTAAGTGACATGATGCAGCACAAAAGTTGACCTGGCTTTGAGTGAGGACTTGCTCAAGATGACATCCAGAGGTCTATGCTGTGGTTCTGAGTCTGGGAGGGAAGGACTAGCAGATGCTGAACATCCAGTTCCAGTGGATAATTTCCTTGGAAACATAATTTTTTACCAAAACTTGCTTTAAACAGCTGTGTGAAGCAGGGCAACGAATAAGTAGTTACCAGAAAGGAATTCTGTGAACTCCTTGTGGCTGTGAGCTGGCACTGCCATCAGAATCACAGCAATGTGCTATTCCTTTTTCTCTTCTCTCCCTCTCTCTCTCTCTCTCTCTCTCTCCCTCCTCTCCCTCCTCTCCCTCCTTCCCCCATTTCTTTCTCCTGCTGTTCTATTTTTCTCTGTAGACATCCCATACCCCTACCTGATTAATGCACCAACCATTGTGTAGCTTCATTGTGAACAGAAAAGTGGATTCATCTAGCTGAAAAATCTATTTTAATGGACTGAGTTCTAGATTTTATTTTTTTTTTTTACTTATAAAACCCCTTGTCAGAACTGCAAATGTGTCTGAGAGCATGAATGTCTTGGGAACAAACTGGTCTGGGAAATTTGTAATATTTTCATTTTTTTACTATATGTGCAATAAAACAAGTTATACAAGGTGAATGGTAGTCTTGGAGAACTTTGTTTATTCATACAAATCTAAAGAAGGGAATGAGATTCCTGTTGAGTCTGAATAATGGCAATCTTCAGTTATTTGGTGTCCTCTGAGTCTTACCTTTTGTTCACTACTTCAGATGTCATTTTGTGTGTTAGAAAATATCAGGACTCCTATCTTTCATAAGCTGCATAAAAAATACACTTTCTCTACCTTTCTTTCAAAGCCAATTAAAGTGTAAAGCTGAAATAATACAATGTGGTTAAATTATAGATCAAGTGTTGTGCAGATGTATCCTTGAACGGTATTCAGTCCATTTTATTACAGAAACGCTATGTTTACTTCCTTTATAAATCAAGCAAATCTTGTTTTTATTGCAGAGAGTGGGAGGTGAGGTAATAGTGGAGTGGGAGGATAATTTAGAATAGAGGTACCTGGAACATGCAGATACAGTGCTCCAGAGTATTAGGATATGTTATGTTCCTTTAGAGAAGTTGTTTGTAATGATTGTTAATAGCATCCCACAAGAGGAAGCAGAATATAAGTATGCTGAAATCCAATCAAAGTTGTGATATAAAGTTCAGGATCGTTTATATCAGATGAGAATCTTAATAGGAGGGCAATCAACAATTTTGTCAGGAGCTCAGTCCATGCTCCTTCAATTTATTGAAGTTGTGAGTGGTCTGACCTGTCTGTTTTCTGAAATAACTCTGTATTTAGTCCTTATCACAAACTGAAAGGGTGATAATATGGAAAAAACCATGGAAAAGAAGATAGTAATTCTAACTGGTAATGAGGCCGCGTATTACAGCCACAATTTTTTTTTCCAACTGACATATAACAAAATGAAGAAAAATGGAAAGTAAACATAATTTTTTCTTCTAGTTAGAATGTCCCATTTTGATTTTACAGAGCTGGCATCCTTTAACTCAACTCTGTTTATTCGGTAAACAAGAGGTTCTACCAGTATCACTGCTTCTTCTACATCAGTTATTTCATCCCCAGGAAAGAAATCTGCCTACTGGGTATGGATTCCTTAGTATGCATATATGCATTTGATCTGATACTGTAAATAACTTCTCTTCACAGAGTCATATTTTTCTAGAGCAGAACAAACTGAGGGGAGCTTTGAAAATTTGGAAGGACATATTTTGGCAAGGGACAGCTAATGATAATAATAGAGATATGTAGTTTAAAAAGAAATCTATTTGTAGAAAGCTTTTCAGAGCAATCTGGTAGGAAACCTACCTATCAAAAAAAAAAAAAAAAAAAAAAGCTGTTTTTTAACAAATGGCTTCTAGATTCATCCCTGTTGTTTTTAAAATAGTTTTTGACTCATTCTGGTTTCATTAAGGAAGCAAGGTTAGCAGTGTTGCAGCAAAGTTTGTGCTGTCTTTGGGTTGAAATGTTGACATCAAAATTGGTGTGAGGTTTATCATGAGTGCGTGTATATATATATATACGTTTATCATGAGTGTGTATATATATACATATATATATATATATACTTACCTGTGTGTGTATGTATGCATATATATGTGCCATCTGATGGCAACATCAATGACTGAAGGAATAATAAAAAATTTGATTTTTTTTGAGGAATTCTGGCATTATTTCATGAGGTATCTTTGAAGAATAGAGAGACAGAACTAAATGCTGGCTTGCCAGCTGGGTCCTCAGTTAAGAAAATTGCTGAAAATGTGATGTTAGGTATAACGAGCATTGTGATAGTGTTTAGATACAGCAACTTTAGTGGTTTCTTTAAACAAAAGCCTTTCCTTGGAGCAGGTGTGTCCACGACCACATGGCTTTGGAAATGAGTGGGGAAGTTTACCTTTTGTATCCTACTTGGTGAAAGTTATTCCAACCCATCCCCTTCATCTGATCACTTGCTCTGTTAGAGGTCTCCTCACCTTTCCCTCTCCACCTGTGCAAGTTCAGGATCACCTCGATGTCTGTACCCAGGGCTGCAGGAAACTGTTTCTGTTGTGGTTATGCATTTAACCCTTGGGCTGCTTATGCCAGCTTAATCAACATTTTTCTCCTTATCGTAAAGCTCTTTCTTGGTTAATATGTAACCAGATGTGTATTAATCTGTCTGGAAGCAGTTAGCGTATTGAAAATCACTAGGTTTTTAACAGGCTCCCCACATTTATCCCATGTGTATACAAAAGACAAAGTAACTTATCTGTTCCTTATAAGTACTTTCCAAGCAGTGAAGCTCTAGATTACACTGTAATGTATATCATCAAATTAAAACAATTTTACTATCAGGGTCTTTGATTAGGACACTCAATATGCATATTTCATGGGATATGGAAGTGTCATTGGATATGGTGAAAGGACATCCACCAAGAAATGTAAACATCTTTTGTACAAAACATTGTAAATGGAAATAAACAAAGTCAATAGAAACTTTGACCTAAATGCATCGTTAGTTTCATCCTACAGATTCTTATTCAAATCATTAACTGCATCTCACGGTGTCTTGCAAAGAAAGAAATGGAGGCGACTGCTTAATGAGCCTTTCTTTAAAATAGATCTGACAGCCAAGCTTCTTACGATTGGCCAATTTAGGAGTTAGAAAATGGTTTCATTTAATTCATCCACTAGGGCTTTGTAAATGAATATATATGTGTGTATGTACTACATGCAATAGTAAAATTGTCAGATGTGTTATATACTTCATTTACCATAAACTCCCAGCTGCCCTGCCTGTATTTTGCCCATTAATCTGTCATGGACTTTAACACTTCAGACACACATTCCTGAAGAGCCCAAATAATTATCTGGTTTTATCTATCAAAATTAACTTGTCATATGAATAATTATTCTTTTTCTTTTTAACAACCAGGGATAAATTTTCCTCAGACTGCTGAGGAAAATTTTATTTTGCTGTTGTATGTGCAGAGCCAGACAAACACGGATACGCTGTTACTCCCACCTGTTGTCAATTCCAGAATGATGTTCTGTTCTGAGCTTATGATGGATTTTTAGTTTGTATTTTTTGGTCCACCTGTTTTTGAAATAAAAGGATTTGTGCTATGTGTACATAGAAATACACAGAAGTAGGTGTATGCTATAAATCAGTATTCAATTTTTTATATAAAACTGAAGATTAATGTATTTGCCTTATCAATTAAGTAGGCAGCATGAAGACATCATTATAACAATTGCTATTTTTTTCTCCCAGATAAATATCAATTCAAATTTGTAATCCCTTGTGTTTTCCTGACTTTCTTGGGACTTCTTAAAAAAGAAAATCCTTATAAAATGTACTGTATTTATTTTTTTTACTGTAAAGCCACAGGTGATATTAACATGATCAAAGGAAAAATTAGGAAAAAACATTCCTTTTCTTAATAAGTAGAGATTTTCAGTGTGGCAATGCACACTATGTTTTGGGAAAGCTGTGAGGAGGAGATGTGTTCTGGCACATCCATCCAAGCTTCTCCCATGGTGCTTGTGAAGGTAACACTCTTGATGTAAATGTTGGGCTCTTGGGGGAGAAAGAAGGAACTGGAGCCGACAGAGTTGTGAATCCTGTTGCTGCCAACACAAACACAGAACTCTGCCCAGGCTCTGGGCTGGTGCTGGTGCTGAAGCTGTGTACCATAAAAGGGTAACTGAGGTTCCGAGGTTCTGTGGGGCTGCATCCACCCGTTTGACCACAAGCTGGAGTATGAACAGACAGAAAGACAGCCCTGAGAGCACAGGTGCCAGCTTTTGCTGGGAGCTTCTGTGGGCAGGGAATTGCAAGCAGTGATCTCTGCAGATTTGGAGTTACAAACAAGTTTTCACTTGGTGTACTGTTACCTTTCTCTTCTTTCCTGTTCTCATCAAAAAGGAAGATGACTCAGAGAGAAGAGCAAATCCTTTCACCCTAAAGTGATGTGAGAATGTACAGCTTTTACAGGTTTATGTTTTATCCCATCTCCAGGAGAGCTGTGTAGCAGATGCTTTGATAAAAAAAATCAGCAGAACAAACAGTCCAAAATGTTTTTCAATTTTTTTTGTCCTCCCTTCCATGAATTTGATAGTTTGATAGCTTCAGAATGGTATTGCCAGCAAAAGAGAAGGAAGGTGGCATTGAGGGGTTTATTTACTTATTTTATATTTAACTTCCTTAATTGCTACTTTGATGATTGAATCATCAGTTCTTTGAGGCAGAATTTTTCATGATTTATTTTGCATTTTTAGTTTGATTAATATATTAGGGACAATAAAGGTGAGAGAAAGAAACTTTAAATGTATTTGTGTATGCTTTGTTAATTTTCCCATTGAATAGGTAGGTATTTTTGTCATAGCTTTTTTAAGCTGCTTATTTAAATTTAAATAAAATATTATTCCTGATTGTTCATTTGTGTAATGTTAGCTCATGTTTACTTGATGCTTTTAGTATGATATTGCTCATTCTCATGTGTGATACTTAAACATGTGATTTTAAATTGTAGGGAATTATTGAACAATGACTGTTAGAATGGATGTTTCCCATGTTATCATTATTTTATATTCAGGCTTGAATTGACAGCCATATAAACCAGAAATATTTTGACATTTGAGGATTTTTTCCTTTTTCTGCCTCATTGAAACGGTTGTTTGCTTTGAGTGACAATTCTATGTAAGTCCCTGGTATACCACGGGTATAGAAGCACTGATCAGTTTTCAATTGAGTTCTGAAGCACTGATCAGTTTTCAATTGAGTTTCAGTATATAGAAGCACTGATCAATTTTCAATTGAGTTCTTTCAGGTGTCTCTGAGTGAAGTTTTATTTGCTTTGGTGACAACTGGAAGAGTAGAAGAATGCTTGCACCATCAACTTCACTGTCTCTTTATGCCTGTAGAAGCTAAAACAGTCAGTGGTTACCTTGAATGAATGGTTACCTTTCATCTTCAAAGTATCACCACCCCCTTTTTCATTCTAAAATATTAACTCACATAATGATTAGTTCCTCAGTCTTCCAGAAAGGACTGTGTGGAGATGATTCAAGTGTACACAAGCCCACAGAGGGTGAAAAAGGGAGCCAGGCTTCTGGCATGACAGATGGGTTGGAAGACTGGATGAACTTAATATGAACTGAATACAGGAGGAAATATGGAATGGGGATTTTGATCCTTCTCAATACAGTGAGGGGAAAGCACGTGCAAGTGGGAAGATTAAGGTTGCTCACAGAGAGGATGTATCCTGTAGAAGGTAAAAAAGCGGAGAAATCCTGGGCATTTAAAATGACAGCATCTAGTTTTATTTTAAACAGGGAGTGGGATATTGCAAAGGCTGGTGGAAGATAGGGGACTTCAAACTGGAATACTTCTGAGAAACAACTTATTGGCTTTTGAGACTTTTAGGTAGTTAAAATAAATTAGTTTGGGCCATTTCTTAAAAACATGGATCTGGAAGTCTTTTCCTTGTTGGTGTAAAAATAGATGATGATGCTGAGATCCAGCAGTGGCAATGCTAATGAGTAGAGACAGCTGCTATAATCATTGTTTGTTCTTTTTTTCCTGAAAGACTTGTCAAAAAGACTGTCTGGAACCTTAGCTGAATTGTTTCAACTCTTCCCTCAGGATGTGGCGATATTGATCAACTCCAAAATATTTTGTAGCTCGACTTGAAGCTGGACTCTCTTTTTCTGTTTCAGCTTTTACAGACATCTTACGGCTCTGCCTGATATTTGAGACCCACAGAGTTTGTGAACACAGTGTTTGTCTTTGAGGAAACTGGTATTTCAACTTTTTGTTGCATGGTAGAGCTTTGTAGTTATATTTTATTATGAAGTATGAGTTTTCATTAGTGCATTTCTCCATCTGAAAGCTGTCTGAAGTAAAAAAAGTTACTTTTTATTGATTTCCTACACTTTTGAAAACTTCAGGTAGCCCTAACAGATTTCTTTTTTCTTTTTTCCCCCCTCTTTTAACCTGTACAAGATGCAGTAAATCTGTGAGAAGTGTAATATGTGAAGTCAGTTTACAATATAGAAATATCTGATACTTTTGGGGTTAATATTGTGTCAGTGTAGTTTTAGAGAGCTGGTGAACTTTAAAGAATTGTGTGCAGGTTCTTCCTAAGCATTATTATGTAACCTAAAATTTGTGTACAGAATGTCTTTGTACTCTAAAGTTAAAAAGAGTAATTGAAGTTTGCAGAACAAAATCAGGAAAACACTATAACTGTAGATGCTTCTGGTGTCAGTTTCTGGGATAGTTTTAATGATCTGTAGCTTGCAAATAGTTGGAAAATTTTTTCATTTACTTCACTGAAAAGAACAGCTTGCAGCAGTGGATACATTTTACAGTTGCATCAAGCACACAATTACTGAGCAAGCATGGGAAACCTGACAGTTTTACTTCTAGCATAGCTGACCTCTGGAGGATTTTATTAAAAGAATTTTTTTTTTTAACAGCTGAACTGAAAAAAAAAATCTCTCATGAAACAGAGCCAACAGATTGTATTGCTAACCACATTCCTTCCAAATTTCAGGAACTTCAAGAAATCAATGTAGTTTGTTTCTATGTGGTGTTATTTAAGAGTATGGAGTACAACTCCCTTTGTTCTAAATGCAATATGAATTATAACCATCGTCTGTCTCTTGGTTTATGGGTGCAGTCCTCTATCTTACCTGGATGTAGCTACGACTTATGTATTAACTGAACAGTTTCATGCCTTCTCAGACTTTACAGATTGGCAAACAAGTGTCATGGCACAGAGAAAGATCTATCTGTCAGGAGTGTAGAGCCATGCTTATTTCACTGATGCACATTCCTGTGACAGGATGAAGGAATACCAACAGGTTAGAAATAGAGTTTCTATCTGAAAAACCAAAACAGTCCCTTCCTTTATTCCCCAACCAGACAAAAAAGCCCCTGTAAACCAAACAAAAATGTCACTAAAATCTAAAATCTTGAAAAAATGCTTAGTTCAGTGTTGGAGTACTTGTATAGGTGAAAACAAGTAATTTTCAGGAATTATGTACTCTCAAGATAATTTTTTTTTAAACTGGAAAATGTTAATATGAAAGTTACTGGATAGACACAAAGAATAAGAGTCAAATGGAAGCTGACATGATTTTTTCAGTAGAATCGAAGGAGATTTTCAATAAAATATGAAAGCTAGCTTTACTTAAACTTGGGTTTTAATTATTGAAGTATCCTTTCCTGTCACTGAAAGGAGTGAAATTCTGTAATTGAGCACTGCCTATTTCTGTCAAACACATGGCATCTTTTACCTTACCTAGGAATCCTACATGCTTTCTGGTTATATTGTATTGTATATGTAATATAGATTATATTTATAGATTGTCCTGGTTTAGGGCAAATTTGGAAGGAAACCTCCAAATGAAGTCCCTCTAGAAAGCAAATTCAGGCACACCCCCCCCCTCCCCCTTTCAGGAAATATTTCCTTGGAGAAAAGCAGAAAAAAATCTGTTTATTTAACAAGCAAAGTACTCACAAACATTAAAAAAAAGGTATGTTATTAAACAATGGAACCTCTCGCTGTTCTGAAGAGATGCCAAATTCAGAAAGTCCTTTTCATGGGGTGCAGCTTGGCTCTCTCAGTCTCTTATCAGTCCCTCCTGCACTGGAAACTNAATGTTAATATGAAAGTTACTGGATAGACACAAAGAATAAGAGTCAAATGGAAGCTGACATGATTTTTTCAGTAGAATCGAAGGAGATTTTCAATAAAATATGAAAGCTAGCTTTACTTAAACTTGGGTTTTAATTATTGAAGTATCCTTTCCTGTCACTGAAAGGAGTGAAATTCTGTAATTGAGCACTGCCTATTTCTGTCAAACACATGGCATCTTTTACCTTACCTAGGAATCCTACATGCTTTCTGGTTATATTGTATTGTATATGTAATATAGATTATATTTATAGATTGTCCTGGTTTAGGGCAAATTTGGAAGGAAACCTCCAAATGAAGTCCCTCTAGAAAGCAAATTCAGGCACACCCCCCCCCTCCCCCTTTCAGGAAATATTTCCTTGGAGAAAAGCAGAAAAAAATCTGTTTATTTAACAANTATATCCAGCATAAACAGGACAGTTGGGGATACAAGCATCACCCTAGGACATAGATATAAATATAATATATTTTTCTGGAGAATGAGGAATGGTATCTAAACACAAGTATGTGGAGGAAGGCATTTGTGTGCATGTTGCCCATACTTTGTGTGAGTCTAATGCAGGCAGGAAAGTTATGGTTCAAAAATAGTGACTGTAATTTCCAGATCCTCTGGTTCCCCACAGCCCCACATGTGTGTTGGGGTAGAGGTAAAAAAGACTAAGACAAGCTCTTCTCAGTGGTGCCCAGAGACAGGACAAGAGGCAAAGAGCACAAATTTAAATACAGGATATTCAATTTAAACATAAGAAATTTTACTATTGTGAAAGTGGTCAAAGACTGGACTGGTCTACCCAGGGATCTCATGGGCCCAGAGACCAGTGAAGACATTTAAAACCCAGTTGCACATGGCCATAGTCAACATGCTGTAGTTTGCCGTGCTTTGATCAAGGGGTTGGACTAGGTGGACCTGCCAGCACCCCTGACAACCCCACCTATCTTATGTGCCATTTCATTTTATTGCAAACAAAATTTTACTTGTATTTCCTCTCTGATTCCCGTGTTTCTACACTGTCTATTCAGACAGACATGAGAGAAATTTCTATGCATACTGAAAAGCTGCACTATTGAGGGTTTTAGAAATTCTTCTTTTATATAGAGTAGTTAAAGGTTGCCATTCATTGAGCAATATAATATAGCAGCAAAATACATATAGGGATTTAAATATAATTTTTGGAGGCTCAGGATTCATAGCTAGCCACTCATCTGTCCATTTTATATGTTATGCTACAAGCATGGCTAAGCTTTCATGTCAACATTTTGTACAGATCATATTTTTTCTCTGTAAAGGGTTTGCTGGACTGTTCTCAATCTGTTAGCTGGCAACAGAATTTTAAAAAGTCGGCTCTATTTGCTCAGCTAAAGAATGCATTCACTCTGGCAGGGTCTGCACTCCTTTCTAGAGAGCCTATACTTTAGCCATCCTTAAGGAAAGTCCAACTCCACTGTTTAATCCATTATTATAAAAGGGTGGGACCTCATTAAATTTTGGCATGGGGAAAGAGAAGCTCATTATTATTAGGATAATAAGCTGTGTCAAAAGGAGGCAATTGATACTAAATATGGTGCAAAAAGAAAATGTTGCTTAAAGAGCACGATCCATTAATGTTTATTGTAAAGGTTGTATTCTCTGGGCAATGCTGTATCATCTGGAAATATTTAAAATAGGGTCTATTAGGATCATAGTGAAACCTCAAGAAACTGGGAAGACTTTGAAATTATAATAGCTGCTAGGTAAAATACCCCATTGAATCTGAACAGAAGTAACAATGTGTTATCAGATGTTTGAGGGAGATAAATGTAATCTTCTGAATATACATACTGAATATGTATATCTTCTGCTTTGCATTGCACTTTGAAGGGAGCTGGGCATGTGAAGTTCCTATCCTTAGCCTGATTACCACATCTTTTGCATTTCCACAGGGGGAAATTGTATGGCTCACTTTTGTATCTTTGAATTCCCATCCTGACACCCTATTCTGTGGCATACACATATTATAAATATTTTGCTTTGGTCTCTTATACTTCCTTACTCCATATGTTAGACAAAATTCTGTGTTCAGTCCTTTAGTCATCAGTTTTAAAATTGAATGAGTATCTGACAGTGACAAAAGCTGATAAATACTCTTCTGTTGATATTTTGTGTTCAAGTGGAAAAACTTGCTGCAGAATTAAATAAAGAAGATTAGATACACTTCAGGTTGGATTCTGGATTTAGCTTGTTTAGTTAGGGACAGGGATAGACATGTGAAAAAAGACATGCTGGGAAAGAGCATCCATCCACCTTTCTGTAGCAGAGATCTGAAACTTCATGTCAGTTAATCCTGAAGCAGACAGCTTCCTCTTCCAGGTCTTCGGCATGGTAAGAGCCCTTGGTAAGGCTGTGGTGGCTTTACTGTTCCAGTGACTCATTCCATGCAATGGCACAGGGTGTGTAGGAGCAGTTTGGAAGACAGTTCTGTAAAAAAGGCCTGGGCATTGTGTTGGACAAGCTGAACACAAGTGCATCTGTGTCATGAAAACCAGCCACATTTTGGGTTGTAATAGGGAGAATGTAGAGAGCAGGTTGAAGTTATATATTTTTTTCCACATTTTGTTGTCACTTGTGAGTCTGTAGCTGCATAAGGATGTTCAGGGAGAGTCCAGCATGGGGTCACCAAGGTCAGTGCTAGAGAAATGGTACAGGAAGATTTTTTCAGTCTGCCCAAGAGAAGTTTGGGGGTGATCTTCATGCTATCTTCTGTTATTTGATGGGGGGTTATAGACATGACCCCTGTTAGGATTGTGCAGTGATGAGTGAGAAGCAATGGGCACAAGAGAAATCTAATTAGTTATTAGAAGGAAATAATTTTTCATATGTGATAATCGTTAAACACTAGAAAAAGTGCCCAGCAAAGGCATATCCATCACTGGAAATGCTCAAAGCTTAATATTGCTCACCCCTAATGACATGATCTAGATTTGAAGTTAGATTCAACAAGTTTGAAGGAGGACTTTGGGCCAGATGACCTTCCAGTCTAAATTATTCTCTGATTCCATCAACCACCTAGGCCACCAATAGCAGGGATGATTCTTATGGAATTAACCAGGAAATATTTCCCTGTCACAGAGAGTATCACACATCTTGAATACATTTCAATCTCTTTCCTGTCAGTAGCTTCTGGGATATTAAGAGATGGACTGCATCTGCTCACAACAATAAATAAGCAGAAGTTATTCAGTGGTTTGTTGTTTTCTTTCTTGAATGCACAGAGTTTCTAGACTTGATATTTATCATAGGCAGATAAATTTTCAAATTGCATAATTTAAAAATATGTATAGATTATTGTATTGAAAAGCCAAATGCTTTTATGTTTGTAGTGACGTAAAAGTGAACTCAGATTTTTTCTTGCTACAGGAAGCCCATCAAGTATAGCTCATGCTCTTGTTTTTGGCATTTCCTTACACGTCTTTTTCCAAAATATGAAGGCTATCTGGCTATGAAACTTTATTTGATTGATTCCTTGGTTGATTCATATTTAGATTAGATTAGATCAGGGACCTTTCTGTTTTTTCAGGGACACTACTTTATCCTGCTTTTCTGGGATGGTTCTGTCACATCTTCTTTCAGATCAATTGCAAATAGGAATGAGGAATCAATTGCTCTTATAATTTATACAGGAATAAATGTTAATCAATTCCTTTAGTGTCCCAATGCTAATGAGAGAGACAAACCCTCACAGTAATCCAGCGTATGAAAGCAGGTTTGAGCTTTATAGGATAAATTAATTTAGAATGACTTTTAAAAAATAAATGGGTATTTCTCTTTCCTCTGCTCCTGCCTTTCTCTCAGGGTGAAATATGTGTATATATTCCCAGCTGCCTTGATTAATTTTCCTTATTTTACCTTTTTTAAAAATTTTCTCCCCTCTGAGAAAGCTGACAGCAGTGGCTGAACATGTCTGTGGGTTCATACAAATTTTGCAGAATTGGTTTAATGGAGGCAAGCAACCTGTGTTGATTGGGAAAGATCTAATGTGTGTCCTCAACAATGGAGATAAATGCACATGGTACTCTTCACAGTTCTTGGAAAAATGAAGAATCTGAAATATGGCATTAGACATTTGCTGTCTTGGTGCATGTCCCCATTTTTCTTTTTCTGCCTTGCCCTTACCTTTGTACAGAATTGCTGCAAGTTTGAAATATTTCCTATAAAATGAGAAATTTTATTTTTAAGACTTTGAAGTCTGCATTCACAGGCAGTTTTTGTAAAAATTGAGCAGTGGGCTTACGAGCCCTTATCTCTTCTGCCTCGGCCTCAACAGGGGCACATGTACAATAGCAGGTGTTTGAACGAGGCAGGCATGTTGAGGTAGCTGAAGGAGAGGTGTGAGGGTGACATGATGTGGGTGGGCAGACCTTCGTCAGAGGCTGATGGAGCTGCACTTTCTGTAACAGAGACATTAATAGTAACTGGAGTCTGAAATTGTGTGTAAAAGTGGGAATGTTCTTGGGAAAGAGAGAGAGGCAGCATTTTCCTTTCTAAATGCACCAGAGACAGAGGATGTGGCTGAGGTGTCAATTGAATTTTATTAGCTGAAAATGCCTAACTTATCAAGCTATTGTAATATGAACAATATCTTCTGTTTACCTCTGCTGTTAGCTCTTCAGTGCTCAGCTTCTGCTCCTCGTTTCTCTTGCATTTTTTTTCACCATCTAATTCTAACCTCTTCTAACTCCTGCAATGTGTGCTCTCTCCCTGCCCTACATCCTCTCTTGGGTCCTCTGTGGCATGGGTTCTGTCAAACCAGAAGACAGATATGACCTGGAAAGCTATTGGGTAGACAATATTTTATAAATTATTGCTTTAATTTGCACACCTTTGTTTCTTTCACTTGTTCCTTTTTGCCACAGCAAAAGTCTGCAAAATCTGAAAACAAATTCCGTGTTTCTGTTTTATGTCTGCCCAAGAGAAATGTATCTCTGGCTGTCAAGTGCTCTCCTACAGCCAGTGGTGAATCAGAAGTAGCACATCAAAGAGGTCTGGGGGAGGCTGTTCTCCACACCTGCCATGCAGGGCTCATTACCAACCAGAGTGTATTTTCTGGGTGCATACATTACCGTCAGCCAGGCCCTCAAAAAGTCAGGTGAGTCTCCTGCAGGATGGCTGGTCCCAAAATAATGGCTGCTCAGGAGGCATTCCAATGATTTTGAGAGTCATTGAGAAGCTGCATGGAGAGCGAGGCACACCTGCAGGAGATGCAGGAGGTGCATTGCTGTGGTGTCTCCTGCTGAAGGCTGACAGCTGGGGAGATTGTAGGTTTGGCAGGGGCAGGAGAACAGGAAGATGTTAACTTGCCCAAGCATGCCGTTTGAGACAAAAAATGGGGCAACATGTAATGGAATTGGTTATAACTTTAACACAGTCAGCATGAATAAATATTTTAAAACTCCATGAATTAGAATGAAGGTGCTAAAGACATTGACTCTGGAATCGAGGTCTGTGAAGTTTCTGTAGAACCTTGTGAAATGATGTTTGCAAGTAAGCAATAAAATCTAGCAGTGCAGCTTAAAAAACTGCATCCTAATCTAAACTATTTAAATGTGTGCATAGACAGATGTGGCTGGAAATTCTGTTTATTTTTTGAACATAAACTCTTTGTTTCAGTACTCTACCATCTGTCTTCCACTTTGATGTTCTTGTCTGTTTCAGTTAAAATTGTCAGGGACCAGCATGATTTAGTGGATTCTGAGGGATGGAGAGCTGAGGGTGACCCTCCCTCCTGTGTCAGTCCTGTGGGTCCTGACAAAAATAAACAACCCTAGTTAGTACTGACATTTTCTAAAGCTAATTATTGGCAGCGTTTTAGGCAGTTGGTTTATCCTGGTGTGATCCAGGGGCAGTTCTGAGGGCAGGCCTGTTCCACCATTCCTGCTTGGGACTTTGTCAGCCACTGACCTCAACAGGCACTTTAAAAAATTGGTTTTGAATATGTACAATTTCCATATTTTCTCCCAAACATTTGTCATATTAGTTTTCCTCCTCCTGGAATTCTGATTAGTTACATGAACAGAAGTGACTTTTGTATTAATGGTGCCATTATATACTACGCTGAGTCCATTAATAAATTAATAATGCTGTGTCTTGTTTGTTTATAAATGAGGCTTACTGAGGGCTGTTTCAAATGAAAAATACCACCAATTGCTTGTAATTTAATCTAGTGAGGTTTTTATGCTTGTGAAGCAAAGTCAATTAGCCCTAGCGGAGACATTTCTAGCTTCCAACTAGATTTCAAGTTTAATGCAAATAATAGCAACTGAAAAAAGAGGGAAAAATATTGCCAACATTCTTTTGTTTTTAAAGTCCTTTTAAATAGTTATTTCTGTTTTGAAATGTGGTTCTCTTTATGCTTTCTTCTTGTGTGTCTGAAAAGATTATTTTAATTTTTTGCATGTAGTCCTAAATTTGAAATTTATTTAGATTGTCTTGACCTGGTCTAGCACCAAAATCTAGAATTTTCCTGTAGTGCAAGATAAAATGTCATTAGGCAGCACAATTTGTCAACAAAAGCCTGTAAGCTGCAAAGTTGTTCAAGCCTTTATTTTCTTCTTTCTTTGTCAGCTTTTTGCATTGTTGATTGATTTGCTGTAGTGCTGCTGTCAGTAGTTTACCAATAGCCTGGTAGAATCTCATGACTGGCATTTAGCCTTTTTAAAAACCATCTCATTGCTGCAGTAAAGAATCTAGACCTCTAAATCAGCTATCAAAGCTGTTAGCCTTCTTTTAGTATTATTAATGTGCTCTTGGGAGAGGAATATTAAAGAATAACTAGGAGCAAGTTAAGTACTGGAATAAGCCTGAGAAGGTTAGTCCCTAAGCAAGAGGCCTTTCATATGTTATCTCTATTTATTTCTATGTTCTAATATAGTAACATGCATGAATTTATATTTTTAAATGGAGTTTAAAATGCTGCTCTTTGAAATATCAGTAATTATTTGCAAATCACACCTCAGCAGCATGTTATTCAGTTTAATTCTTAACTACTTTATTTTAATGTTTTTACGTGCTTTTTGTAAAAATTGGTGACAAATATTGTGAATATTTTTCCTCATAATGACCGAAAAATACTGAATATTGAGAAAAATGTAACACTTCAATTCTACAAATTCTTTTTTTAAATTTTATCTTATGCCTATGGACCTTAGAAGAAGAAAGTGATGTCAGAATTTGAAAAAGTTTGTGCATCATAGCAAGCAACTGCAATATACACAGAAATACTTCTGGAGGAAAACATCTTTAAGCCCTGCATGATGCCGTGGAATATCAAATGTTTTGGGAGTAATTTTTAATCTCTTGCAGGTAGGTGAATTGTTATGAGTAAGGACCAAGAAAGCTAATACAAATCTGTAGGAGAATTAAGTGAAGAATGTAAGAATTCTCTCTTTTTAGTCCTAAGTAGTAATAAAATAGTGAAGTAGCTTTCATATAAAACATTTTGGTAATTTATTGCTCTATTTATCTGATGGGAAGTTTTTAATATGTTGTTCTACTAACTACTTTTATTCTAGAAGATCAGAAAACATAAGATGCTTTGAAATTTTTTATCTGCATATGTGTGTTACGTGTGCCTGAGATACTAGTGCTAGTATATTTGTAAGATAATTTAGAGGCTGTGCATTCCTCATGCATTCAACCCTGAAGGTCACTGCTGATTTCTGTGCATATGTGAAATAATGAAATACAGAAGACGCATCTGGTTTAAGCTTTTATGGGCTAATTATCCCATAGAGTAATCTATACCTAAGTAGATTTTGTGAAATTATGGGAGGGGAGAAAGACTGTGGGCAGGGAGTTCTATGAGCTGAGAAAGTGGCAGTGAAAAGTAATTTTCAACTGAGTATTTTTTATGAAAATTCTTAGGTTTTTGTCAATGCTTAAAAATTAGAGATCATCCCAGAGGACATATTTAACAAGGCAATGAACAGTTATTTTTTAAATCAAGAAATATTTTAAAACCCCCAACAATACTAATTATAGAAATTAGGCTCCCTTCTCCATCCCTGTATGTGTAAGTTTCAGGCATGTATTTACATTATCCAGGTGACAGCTGGTAGCATGTCTTGCTAGAAAATGGCAGGAAATACTGTTTATTAGCACTGCTTAGAACTGAATAAATGCTTTCTACCATATTATGACAACTGGAAGATATCAGACATTTACCAAGCTGAAGATGAAGCCAGTCTTCTTCATTAACTATTTAATAGTAAATTTAAATGCAGGCATATTAAATAGTATTTAGAGGTATTTCATGTTCTACGTCTAATTTATAAGTTACAGATCCTAATGAGGTTTCAGAAGAGTCATTCCTTTTTGTTAAGTTCTGTACTTTTTAGTATAATTTTGCCAAACAATCTGAGACGTCTTATCTGCCAAAACTTTTAATTCAGCACAGATTTTTTTCTAGCACCTAGCAGCATCACCTTGGGAAATCTGGGATGAATTGGAAGAGTAAGTCTAGAGGAGGTGATTTCTCTTTAGCACAGTAACCAAGGAAGGTGCAGGAAAAAAAATCTCTTGATCAGGTAACACTTTGGGAAGTCTCTACACAGTGACCTCTCATTTCCTCTCTCTCCAGAGAGCAGTTTGTAGTAATATTATTTCTTATAGAACAGCCCATTTCTCTTGGCTACATTGCTCTTTTTGTTGATCTTTTTTTGTTTGTTTGTTTGTTTGTATTCTTTCCCATGGGTGAGATGGAGAGAAGAGACTGTGGTGGAGAGGATTAAGAGCAGGGCTATTTTCCATAAGCTAAAAATCGCAGATGGTGGAGGAAAGCTGTGGTTAACCCCATTTTCACTGCTGTAGAGTATGTATGCACAGTATTAGTGTATCTCATGCCTGTATTGTACTGTAGGTGTACATGAGAGATTTGTTTGCCACTTATTCCATTTTCCTGTTTGAACCAGGTTTTCATTGCTTTTCTATCTTGATACCCTTACTTGAGATAAATGCTCTAAACTTTTCTTTAAACGATATAAACTCTTACAGAGCTGTATCCATATAAGAGGAAGAAAATACTTAGGATTAGTTTGGAATAAAGCTTTAGCCAGACTCTCGGGATTATTATCCTCTATGTAAGATTTGTATTTTAAGGATAAAACTTACATGTATTTGAAGTTTTTATTGTTCAGCACTGTTTAATATGTACTTCTGTGATAACTTTTTCAGGCAGGTGTCTTTGCAGGACCTTCCCACTCAAGTTTTCAGCTTTAATGCAGTTACCAGCCATAACTATTTTAAAAACTTAAAGCCATATTTAGTCTTCAGTGATGTGAGTGTGATCCAACCTAAAAATGAGTGAAATTCATATAATTACATTTTAACGATTATGTAAGGCTATCTGACATTTGAAAATTCTCCATTGTCATGAGTTTGGGGGAGTTACATTTCTTTGAGGTGCTGTTGGGAA
This sequence comes from Pycnonotus jocosus, assembly GCA_013400435.1. Taxonomy (NCBI): domain Eukaryota; kingdom Metazoa; phylum Chordata; class Aves; order Passeriformes; family Pycnonotidae; genus Pycnonotus; species Pycnonotus jocosus. Next base: position 105,387 of record VWYP01031430.1, read on the forward strand.
GGATCCATGGGATCATGTTGGGAAAATGGTGGAATGGATTTTATTTGCATGTTAGTTAGCAAGTTCAAATGGCTGATGAGAGGTGCAATAGTTTGGCCTTTTAAATTTTACCACTATTCTACCCAGGAACTTTGCAAGTCTTCTGGTCTATTCACGTAGAAAATGGAAATCTATTTTTCAGTAATATAAAAGATATACTTTACAGATTGGGAGAGCATCTAGCAGTTGGTAATGCTTAGAAAAGCTGAGATTAGCAAAATGTTTTGATTTCCACACAGTTGCACATTGCCAGGCAGTTCTAGAGTATGCTGGACCTCGTTTGTTTGGGTTTTTTTTTTTTTTTT
>VWYP01031430.1:105837-129262 GCA_013400435.1 Pycnonotus jocosus
GGGGGGGGGGCGTGTTTCTTGTCTCTAGGATATTTATAGTTCAGAATCATCTATGAATTTGAATCATGAATGGGAAATGCAATGATACCCATTTCATTCCGTAAGATTAAACTGGTAGCTTTAACAACATGTACATAAGTGCTTAGTGACACCTCCAAAGACCCCAAACTCCACCCAACAAAACCAAAAACCCGCCAAGCTCTTTTGGACTCCAAAATGGCCACAATACCATTTGCTCTCTGGCTGCTGGACTTGCTTTCTTTTTCTACAAGGCTGTCTACAAGTGAGAAGAGAGAAACTGCATGTCTGGCAACAGCTTCCATTTCAACACTTTTAGTTCTGGCATTAAGCCCCACTAATTCAGACTGAGAGGGGGATTTTAGCTGTCTGTTGGTGAAGATATTTGTTTGTTTGTTCTTAATTGTTTGATTCTTAATTAAGATACAAGTTGAGGTGGCCCATGCACAAGAACTTCAAGCTTTGTAGTAGCTTCTTTGTCATCTCAGGCAGGTTGTACTTAGCTTCTGAATAGGACTGTGTGAACTTCTGCTAGTCCTGTTTTCCCCAGTGCAGTCCTATTTGAATTGGGCAGAAAGAAGGCTCCCCCACAAAGGGAAGAACAAGTCTGTTTATTTTGTAAAAATAAAGGTGTTGAATCTCTTTATGTGCAATGCATATGCCTTCTGCATACCAATCATAGGATATTTCAGGCTTTCAAAACTGAATCACAAAGATATCTTTGAAGTTGGAAGATATTTTAAAGTATTTTTTTTTTAAATGCTTCTGTTTTCTGTATGCTGGCATCTTAATTTTTTTCTGCATTCCTCATCATGCATTCCTCTTTCCTTCACCAGTAGAGGGTTTTATAGTGCATCTAGTCAAATGTCAGGAGGTGATGCACCACTGAAAGTGTGTCAAGGTAATCTTTTATTAAAGGTCTGTTGAAAAATACCTGGAACAGCTGCAGGGGAAGAAGCATTGTCTCATTCTTACTGTTTTTCTTGAGTCATGAAAATCTCATTTGGAGCTTTGATGAGTTCAGAGAAATTCTGCCAAGACCTAGAAATGGCACATAAAGCCACAAAAACAGTGGTTTTTCCTTTACTTACTTTCCTTACATGCTCCTGATGTGAAGAGAATATGAAGACAGCTACTTGTGTGCTGGCCAGGGGTGGCACAGGGTCAGCCCACAGCCCAGGTCATTGGGCAAATTCATGGTTACAGATACGGGCCAAGAGAGAATCACTTTTCTTGTGTCATATTGCAGCCAACTGAAATGTCAGATGCAGTTCTGAACAGAGCCCTCCCCTTCCCTCTGCAGCTTGGCCTGGCATGGGCATTTACAGTTAGCTCTGAAACTTGCCTCTCTTGTTGCTCAGAAATTTGACCACATATTTAAATACTGGATTTTAAACATCTATATTTAAAATACAACATATAAAATCAAATCGATACGAAAATTTTAAGTGATGTTTGGGACATGACCACACTAATAGTTTTCTAGGTATTCTGGGAGGCATAAAGAGTGCATGCCTACAGCAGGTTATGAGGGCAGAAAACTCACAAAAGTCATTGTGTCTTAGAAATTTGACAACCACCAAAATTTTCAGGCTCTTAGAAAATGTAACAAAAGCTGTTTGTAATAAAAGCAAGAGCTCATAATTATTCCTACTTGGCTTTTCTTTTTAATTTATAGTGTGTTAAAGACTGGTCTGAAGTTCAGTAGTACCATCATTTTCCTCATGGTTGCTGTATTTTGAGCAAATCTCAGGACAATGTAGGTAAAAAGGAATATTTTCTTTTTGAAGCTTGTAGGAATATCTCCTTTTCCTTTTCTCTCCACCAGTTCCATCTGAGTGAACTTGATATATTTTCCCAAGGAACTAAATTCACTGAGAACTGAAGTTTACTCTGGAAGAACTTCAGAACTTTCCCTAATGAAAAAATACTTGCTGCCTTTTTTTTTCTTCTTCTTCTTTTTCCAGAGGCACTAAGGATCAAAGGGAGCCTTTTATTAAAATAGGAGATTGTCCTGATGTTTTAATCAGATTTTTTTTCTCCTCCCCTCTTATTTACTGCGACATTGACTGTCCGCACCTACCCATGCCAAGAAATGCCAGTTTTATACTTTTCTATGATTTGTTTATAATCTTTGGAGTATTTTAGACTCCCTCAGATGCCAAATAAAGTATTTATTTAAATACTTCATATGCTATTATCTTGCATTCCTTGTAGCATTACCAGATAAATCTGGCATTCTTCTGTACTCTGTGTATTTATATTTTATGATATTGAAAGTTGTATTATCCTTATTACATATTACCATGCACTGAGAATTCCTATTGTATTTGCAGATACAATTGTACTATCTCAAATTATTGTAGCATAAATAATAGAAATACTGGCTTGCTTGTCCTCTCAATTCCTGTACTTTTGACATTTAGTACCAATACACCACTGATTTTTCTTCATTTTTTCCTATTGATTAAGTGGATTTGTCTTTATGCTGGTGTTGCTGTGGGGCAGGAAGGTCTGACTGCTCCACCAGTGAAGGTTGGCTGGGAGCCCCCCACTATAACGAGGCAGGTGACCATCACAGCAAGGAGCCAGGGTGCCGAGTGATGAGTCAGGGCTGGAGTGAGGCCTGGAGACAGTGGTCAGGGTCAGAGTCTGAGCAATGATTTCCCAGCAAGTCCAAGGTGAGCTGGGGCATGTCTGAAGATAAGCCAGAAGGTCTGGGCTAGGGAGAAGGCCAGGGTGGTGTGAAAGCTGGAACAGATACAACTGTGGTACAGCATTGAGGGGAGCCAGTGGTTCAGCCCCAGCCAAAAAGCAGCTGGGCAAGAACCTCCCTTGTTTTTTTCATGGTGATGCTTCTCAGCAGCACTGGTGAGTTTGGACTCAGCTGCTAAGCTGGACTTGGCTTAAAGCCCTCAAGAAAGATGTGTTCAGAGCCCTCACAGTGGCACAGGTTTAATTTCTTCTCATTAGTGTGACTTCTTCATCAGAGGATCATGGAAGGACTGAGGTTGGAAGGGATCTCTGGAGGTCATCAGGTCCAATATCCCTGCTCAAGCAGAGCCACCTAGACCAGGCTGCCCAGGACTTTATCCAGATGGTTTTGGGGTGTCTTCAAGGATGGAATGAAATTAAAAGCTGTATTGGAACCTGAACCATTGGTACTCAGGATCTAATTATCTCGCTTCCAGCAACCAGCTGCTTTTAAGTGGTGCATCCATGTAGTTTTCTGTATTCAGTATATGGCAATATTCCCCAGCCCCTAACCACAGCTGGAAATGCTAGGCAAGAAGTGCACTACTCAACAATGTATTTTCTCTTTCTCAGCCCATTTTTTTAAAATAGTTTCTTCTCTCTCTCAGTGTTGAGGTTCAAGCATGTAATGTCTAAGTCTTTTTCACCTCCCACCCTGTGTTAGAGACCATTAATGTGAGGTTTTCTGTGCAACGATGAGCTATCTGGGCATCTTCTTTCTTCTTAGCTGAGTTTAGAAACCTGGGTGATCAAGAAAATATCAAATGTCAACTTTATAGTATGACACTAATCTTGAGTGTTGAATTAACAGCTTCTTAATTCTTAGGACACTATGTTACCACACCATCAGAGGCATGTTTGTTGTTTTTCAGTTGTATTCATTAGAAACTGAAAAGAAATATTTGATTAATTTTCTGTTAAAACAGATTGTGTTTGAGCTGCCTCATGGTTTTTTCTGACTGTGTGCAGTCTGTTCCTCATGTCATTTTATTTCTGCTTGCTGTCGCTCTTACATTCCACACATCAGCCTTTTAACCCTTATGCTTTCTTTGAGCGGAGTGGTTGACAACCTGTTAGATTTACCTTCATAATTGGATAGAATGGGTCTTTATGTCACTGTTTAACTTGATGTTTAGCCTACCTTTGTCTTTGAATTATCTTTTTCTTGAAGTCTTAACAAAATGACTATCCAGTAACAGACAAAAATTAAATGAAAAGCCACTGAGCATGGTTCTCAGCACTGACATTTGAGCATGTTTCTTTTTTTGTCTCCTTTTCCAGCCTTCATCTGATATTACATAAGGAATTTGTTGGCTTAAAAATAAAAACAGGAATTAGAAAGAGAATGGATATGCATATATTTTTACAATGAAGATTTTAAATATACTTGGGGGGGTTTTATCTTTATAATTTTAATCAGAAAAATCTATGAGTAAATAATTGCTGTGAGTCACCAAAAAAAGTCTTAGGAAAAAAAAGAGAAACGAAATGCATGATGGATGCTAGAGGATCATGCTGGTTCAGAATTTCACTTGTTAAAAGCAGTTTTCCTGAACTTTGTGGAGCAGAATCCTCAGCAGTCAGGCACTGTGAGATTGTAGAAGAGATGGTGTATTGTGTTGGGAATTTAGCTGCCATGGAATTTAAGTGCCATTTCTTGTCCTCTACTGTAGTATTTCATAGTTGTAATCCTAGGCATAAAATATGTGCAAATTTTACTTCACAAATATGCTAGAGAAGTTTAAGTCTTCCACAGCTGTGAAAAAGATATTTTGGTCTTTACTGTACCAACAGACTCATATTTCCATAAATATAATGGTTATATCTCTTATAACACTAACCTGGAGTGGTTGAGAAATTGTTTTCTGGTTTTTGTTTTATCAGCATTTCATGTCTAGAGAAAGCTTGGAATACTACTAGAATTTAATGGTTGAAAGGATTGGGGCACCTTATGGTATTTTGTTTTTACTAGAATCCATTTAATTCCTGCATAAATTTGAAAAAAAGTTGTGACTTGTTAAAAGTGCAACCCCTCTCTTTCCAGTAATCTATGACTTGCAGTATGAAAACCTTAAAATTGAGATTTGAGATTGAAATTTCAAATGCTTAAAAAATGTTTCTAAAACAGAGAAAAAACCCCCTAGAACTAAGAGACTTTCCTAAATAAATAAAGAAAGTGCTTTAGGCAAAAGTCCAATTTAAGAAAGCAAGCCAAAAATTGACAGTTCTCCTTTAGGAAATTTTTTTCTAAATGAAGAATTGATGTTCATTTAAACAAAGCCATGATTTCTTTGGAGACAAGGTTGTTTTGACAAACCATTTCAATGTTATGACAGCAAACTTTTAAAAATTAAATGCTTCTCAGATGGCATCCTTGCAGATATCTGGCAATGATTTATGAAGCTATTGTGGTGTTGTTAGTTAACCAAAAATTAATACTTGTCTAGCACTAAAAGAAAGAATTTGCATTGATTATCATTAATGCTGGTATAATTTTAAAATGGAAGAATGTTTGAATGGTCTTATTCCACACTGTTAAATCCAATCTCAATATCTCGATTGTTTGTTTACTTAATTATACTTAGATTAAATTCAAAACAGCCAGCTGATCTTAGCAGCTGGTAAATATTTACTGCTCATTTGCCAAATTCCTCAGAGCACAAATTTTTGCTTTTTCTGTGTCCTAATACTTAATGGATAAGAACTCATTCCTCAAAAATTGCACTGTTGGAAGTAGCAGAGGTGGCAAGGAGCCTAGACATTCTAGGTATTGCTCTTGCCCATGAAAAATGTATGTGGAAATTTGGGGAATGTTATAGGGCTGGATATTCTGTATGTTGAACATAAAACCGTTCTGCCTTGAAAATGCACCGAGACTTGAGTGAACAGGTGGTAGTTATTCGTGTTTTTACTGAGGTGTACCTGTGCCCAGCTCTGTGCAGCACAGCTTTATCCAAGAGGCTTGATATTTAGGAAGCAGTAGGAATATTGGAAGAGAGGTGAAGTTGGATTTGTGTGCTGAACCAGTAGGAATCATACAGCCGTGAAAGCCACCTGACATTTGCTTTAGAAAGTGCAGAGGAAAGACATTTACTTTTTGAATGATCCATCAGCCATTGAGTATATGGATGTATCTGTTCTAGGAAAACGTGATGGAGTGTTAGCCAGTAAAAGGTGTTACCTGTTCAGGAAGTGGCAAGGACTGTGGTTTGGGCTATTACACAGCACAACTCCAGGCACACGTTCCATGAAGAAAAAGTATATTTGAGAGATATATGGCCTAGAATGAACAATTTAGAAGATAATGTAAATGTAATGCTGGTCATTAAAGTCCAGCAAACCATAAAACTCTAAGCATATGCAACAGGATGTACATGCATATTTTCTGCAGAATAAAATTAATGTACAAAATTTAGGGGGCAGAAACATTCTTTCAAGAAGTAAAATTGTCTGCTTGGCTCCTGAGCAGAAGAAATGTTTCAAGAACTTGAAATTTATATTGCACTGTTTGTGGTTTTGTTTTGTTTTTCCCCACTCAATTAGTTTTTGAATGGGGAGCAGGTTAGGAATTTGATTAGGTGTTTTTCACAGAAAAAAAAAAATCCACTTATTTATAGTCAAGTTACCAATTATATGAAGTGAACAAACTGAAAAGTCTAGATAAACTTCTAAATGTTTTAACAGTGTACCTCCTCTTACCTGCAGTAATATTTGATGCTGCTTTTAACACTGCTAGGTAGCAATATATAAAAAGGTCTAGCATTTTTAACAAAGGGAATTTACACTTTACAGTGTGTCTTGGAATTCTGTATTTAAGTGGGATAGATATTTTGGAGTCTTATTATTATCATCTGGAGTTGTGCATTAAAAGGAGAAAGGTAAACAATTCCCAGATGTTAAAGTGTGATAAATGAACAGAGGGGAAAAGTGATCTCTTTCCTGTGGTATTTTCCTCATTAAGGGAAGCACAGAATATTTTGAATTATTCATGAACTCCTATATGTTTTTGACTGAGTCCAATCCCCTGTCTTGCAAACTTTTTTGGTTTCTTTTAAAGCATGCATCTCATGCATCCCTAAACATTTCATAACAAGATTATTTACTTTTGCTGCAGCTTGCTTAATTCTGGATGAATCTGGGTATTTGCAAACTCAGAGGAATGGTCACAGGGAAATGAAGGGTTACTGCCTTGGCTTAATATTTCATAAAAGAGTGAATCGCATTGTGTCTCTGAGAGCATGAAATTTCAGATCCTGCCTCTAAAAACATGTCTACAAAGAAACTTTCACTGAAGCATTCATTCAGAGGGATTTTTTCCCTTTTCCCTTTTGCTGTTTCTTTTATAATGATATGTTAATGCTGATCCTGCTCTCCTGACTGGCACTTCAGTGCCTCAAGGCATTTGAGTATGGGTTGTAACACCAGTAAATTGCCACACGTATGGAAATTGCCCATTTGCCACCAACACTGCATCAGAGAGGCAGCAGGAGGTCCTCACTTCCCTTCATATGTGCTCTTAAGCTAATGCTTTTATTAGCAGGGAACTGTGAAGAGGAATATCAGGTTTTATTCTCAGGCTATTTTGCTGTGAGTTTTGCTGTCAACTTTTGCAGTGCTTTTTGGCACAGTCTCAACATTCAGTTATAACTACTTAATAAACGTCTGTTTAAAAACTAGTTTTGGACTCAGGACACTGTATTTCATGGCCTATCTGAACTCATGTTGCTTGTAAACATAATGTTTTCAAAAATGCATGTGCAAAAGGTCATCATGAAAACCGGGTGTATTGATTTACCTGAAGTAAGGTATCTTTTACAAATGTTTTACATGTATTTAATACTTAAGTATGAAGTTCATGCTGTGGCTGTGCATTGAATTTTTAACTAAGGAACTAGACAATACCTGTGAGTTCATTTTTCTAACTAGGTTTTATTCTTTTCTGAGAAAAAAGATCATTGAAATGATCATTTACCAATGTCATAATTTGAAAAGTATATACAAAAACCACCCCAAAACTCCAGCAACATAGATGAGTAATTTGAGTAGCCCCAGGTTTTTATATAACTTGTATGATTATACTGCTTCAGACAAGGAGTATCAAATCAGAGGTCCTCCTAAAGCACTTCATCACATAAAAACTGTAATTGAGCAGTGGCTAATGTTTCATGATACAATTCATTTTCTCCTGTGAAACTCATTTGTTTGTTATGAAAATATGTGTGATTGTGTTGTGCTAATTATTTTCTAGGTAGCAAAAGAATATGCTGCTGGGGGAGAAAGTTAAGTTATTATGTACTGGCCTTACTCTCATCTTCTGATGTAGTTTTCAGATTGAGTTTGGATTTTTAAACAGAAAAAACAACAGTTATGTGCTTACTATGTAGACCATTGGGAGATAAATAGCAGAATTTTTCCGTACCTATCTAATGGAGGAAAAAGGGACTTCCACGTTCAGAATACTGTTAGAATGGCTAGTCAGGAAATCATGAGATCCAGAGGGAAAAAGAACATTGAGGCCATTCTTATGGCAGATTAAACACACAATAAAATAGGAGGTTGGTAAAGATGCAGCCTGAAAAGAAGGCACAGTAAGCAAAGGAAATGGCACTACAAAATTTAAAAATGGGAGTTGATAAAGTCTCTTGTTAATCTAGGGCAATGTGAAAGTGAAAGGGCAAAGTTAAATTTGTTTCCTACATTTTAAAATCTTCCACATAATCAGTGATTAAAACTAATTTGGAATCAAGTAATAACTTGTATAATCCCTTTTAAGTCCTTTACACACACATATGTAATCTAAAAAGTTTTCTCAGGGTGCTTGAGAGGGTACTTCTTGAAAAGTTAACTATATTGTTAGAAATATGATAAATTATAGTTAACATGCAACCTGAAGATCCCTGTATATAACTAATGTAGAAAAAAAATTGTATTTAGAACAGCAGATTTTGTTTAATATTGTGTAGGATGAGAGTACAGAGACTCTGAAAAATCCTTGCTTAATGCTTAAGATGTTAGATGATCAGTAATCTGGAAGAACTGATATGCAATGAGAAGTAAAGTGTATAAAGAGAGAAATATCAAGAGCAATTCCAATCCTCTTGGAATTGCTGGAAGAGCAAGAATTCAGTGTGCATACTACCTTTCACAGACCTCTAGTGCTCTGAAGAATGGCAGATGTCACTACTAATAAAAAAGACCACAAAGAACAGCAATTGTGATTGGATGTTGGAGTACATCTTTATATGTCAAGGCAGGGTCCCATTAAGTGTTTGGGCAGACACTAATTATGATCTAATAGAAGAAAAAAATCAGAGTAGGTAAATACTAGGTTTTCTCTGTAAGATGGTGTGGCCAACTTTGTGTGGCTTATGTTGATGTTTGCATTCCTTGCTTTCTTGTTGTGTTTGTGTTATCATTTTGTGTCTTTGGGGAACAGCAGGCGTTCCTGTGGAACTGGTGGCTTCAGAGAGGTGCAAAAGGCCATTTAGCAGCCAATATAATTGCATTCACATAACCAATAACTTTCGCATGTTTGTAGAATAAACCAAAGATCTCCTCACAAGACTTACTTACAGTGAACAGACTACCCCTGGAAGTGTGTTACATATTAACGTGGGTCATGGTAAGTTTCTCACAGAGTTCCAAGAATGGGAATCTTTTTTATGTGGTGCTGTTGCTCTTTGTGAACAATGATGTGATTCCAGCACACCAGCCACGCACAAGAACCATCTTCTTGTACTAGGCTTGCAAGTTTTGATAAAACCTAGATCCTTGAACAGCTGAACCATGCAGTAGCTGTTTTGCTTTGCCTTTTCAGTCTTTGTAATGCCACTACTGCCAGTGAACTTTAATATGCCTGCATTAAATTCTGTAAAACATCTCTATTGCCCTCCATTGTCACCTTTCCATCTGCTGTAATAGCAAAAACGGAGGCATTTATGTGCCAGAGTCATAACATTGGTTCAGCAGAAACAAATAGAAGGAATTTATGTAGGAAAAAATGTCCATTCTAAATGTGTCTGTGAGCTAAAAATATCTCCATTTAAACAAGGCAAGAAAGTTCTCTCTGAAAGCATCCTAAGACGAATCATTAGCTTGAAAGAGTGAGGAGCACATTGAGAGAGATGCCTAGGAATCCTAGCAACAAGCCTGTTACCTAAGATATCTGCTTGATGCAGATACACAGGTGTGCGTTGAGTGTTTCTCTGCAATATGTCTATCCAGAGGTGAGCTTGCTAATTCTGGATGTTTATTCTCAGTTAGGTGCATATCCTCCTTGGGTATAACATCTGTGTGTAATTTCCTTATCGGTAAATAAGAGATGTTAAAATATCTTCCAAGGTTTGAGGCAAGATTTTCCTCTGGTGCTGTCTTCTCAGTTGCTCAGAATTTTGACAACAGACATGCCTGAAATTTTAGTTCTTGATCAAGATTATTCTGATTTATTTAATAAAGTCAACGTTATTGTTCAGATAAAATCTTCGCATCCCTTTGTACTTCAACATTGCTGAGCATTAATAAATCAAGACTTTTATTTTTGAAAAGGCTGTATTTCTGTTAGTTTTCTGTACAAAACTAATCACTTTGGCTCTTTTAGTGTGACGATGAACACAATAAAATAGTAAACCATAACATTGCAAATATTAGAGGCACAGAAAAATTTGAAATTATCTGAGTGTATTCTGTCATATGAATGATGACAAAAGCAACCTGTTCTCTTCCCTCTTCTGTCTGTTACCAAAACAGAATAATGTTAGACTCTCCAAACTTCTTGCAACTAGGAAGTTAAACAGAAGTTCATTTTGTGACGCAATTATATGTTATTCAGGCTACAGAAACAAGTTTGCTGCTTCATTTCAACTACAAACCAAAATAAACCCCAGTTTTAGAAATCCAAGTAGACAAAGCCCTGTGTGAATGAAACTCTAGGGCTAAACTATCACAACCTAAAAATAAACCACATACTATAGCATAGAAATTATTTTCAATGAGCTTTTCAATATATTCCGTTTTCAAACAGAGCAGTGGGAGATTTATCTCTAGTAGGCCTTGCTGGGAGGAAAATAAAAAGAATGAGGGGAATAAAGAAAACCTCTCTAAATGACCAAGAACTTTATTTGGAAGAATAATATGAAAGTTTTTCCTCCCCTGCTCCACCTCCACTAAATCTCTCATTTTGCAGGGCTTTTGAGGTAAATAAGAGCATTATGTAGAAATGCTATGAAATAGTTTGAATATTCTTGAAACCCAAAAATGTAAAATGAAGATATAGTAAGTGTGATTTGTAGCATAAATTTTAAATAAATTTATTATGTTTATTCTAGTAGTTATTAAGAAGCAGCAACAGAATAGGTTCATACTGAGAGGATGAATGTATTGAATTAATTTATGAATCTTAGGAGATTAGTGGATGTCATTATACAATTGATGGCAATTTTTCATTTCTTAGTGGTCTTTAACAACAAAGATTTTTTTTCAAACTATTCTTTATAGTTTTATGGTAATAGCAGAAAATTGCTATTTAATTTTTAGTTTATGTATTTTTGTTTTCCACTCCAATCTATTTTCCCTTTTCTAACAAAAAGAGAGAAAAGAGTGACCTACAAAGAAAGAATTGGGACTTTTTGATTATTAACAATGGTAAAAAAGGGTTTTTTGCTAACATTTGTAATGCAAATAAGGTTTTGTTTAGTCAGTTCTCTTTTTTCATCATTGGCAAAAAGACAAAATGAACTTTTCCTTTATATTTCTGAAATGAATGTGTATTCAAACCTGAAATGGTATTTAAAGAAGTATGTTCTTTTATAATGTTTCTTTCTACATGTGTTTCAGTCTAAAATTCAAGAAGGAAAGGTATTTTGTCTTTAAAGGATACTAGGTTTTGTTTTTCATTTGGTAATGTTAGTATAAAGTGAACGCTCGATCTTTTATTAAGGTTTTGTATCCAAGTCTAGTTGCGAGGACAGTTTTGTCTATGTAATATGTCTGCTGGATTTTACTGTCAGTGCATGGGCAGGGCAATGGTGAGGGTCAGGGTTGATTCCAGGTTAAGGGGTGAGTGTTGGGTGACTGTGGTGATAAATTTCATTTTCTTCCCTCTAAGCTCCAGGTTGGCTCTTGTACTTCTTGTCAAATGCTGCACAGCACTGACAGTTTTGTCAATAGCTTTTATGTTCTGGAGGCTTTTGCTCTTTGTTATTGATACTTCTCGAGACAGACTTTGAGCTATTTTGGAATAGTATCAAAATGTTTGTGCTCTTCTTCAGATGTTCATTTTCCAAAAATACACTGTCTGTCAAAAGCTTCTTTAGGATCCTGGATTCTTCCATATTCATTGCTTGCCCAGCCTGTTGCAGATTGGAAGGGTGTGAGCTTTTGGCATTAGATGGGTTACTATGTGAGAGAACACAAATTTTTGTCACATCCTGTTTGTCACCTGTAGCCCACTGCAGATAGCACACCTGACATTTTCCAAGTTCCTGGGGAAGATTTACAGCCCAAAGCTGTAGAGGAAGCTATAAAAGAAGCAAATGACACCTGCTTGTTGCAGGAGTCTGTCAAGTAGCTGATCCCTCAATGACTCTGTGGTAATGTAACTGCAGCCTGAGGATAAACTTGCTTTCGAAGATTGGAAGAGATTTTGTTGTTAACAGTTCCAGGCCAGGGGAGACAGCAGTCAAGGGGAAGTCTGTTGGCCACTTTACATGTAACTATCTCATTCTGCTCCTGTGGAGGCTGGATACAATGTTTTTGAAGACTGTTAAAGAACAGAGGTACTAATTCAGCTCCTTTAAGGTTCCACTGTTACCAGAGTTGCCAGCTGTCAAGCTCCAGGTGAGTGTTGGTTACCTTGGGCTACATGATGAAGCAGGTAATGGTCAGCTTTACTGAGGAAGGCTGTTATTACTGAAAATGAGGCCAGAGATGAGATGTAGACAGCCCAATTTAACTTAATTTGTTGCAAACTCATCAGGAATACGTGTAGGTCTTAGTCCAGTGCTTTTTATCACATAGAAATGGATAATGGATAAGGCAAGAGAGATGCATTTTGACAAAGATCTTACAGGAAGTTACTCAATTTCTAATTATTTTCCCACTTATGACTCTTCTATTGACAGATCTCCCACTAGCAAGAAAAATGTGCAGAATTTTCAACGTGTTTACAAGACTCAGCTAAACCAATCCAGTTCAATTACCTGCCACTGAGGCAGCGTGTTAATCCTGTTCCAATCCTGTTTGGTCTCATATTCTAAATGAGCATTTAGCTTGTCTGATATCTGCTTGTCTGCTATCTGCTTGTCTGCAGTTTGAGGGAGTGAAACTTGTGAGGGATGGCAGTGGTGATGTTAGTTTGGTTTTTGGGCGGTTTTTAGAAACTGCTTAGTTTGCCATGCCATGAACAGATAAATGTGCCAGCGCTGAGTGCACAGCTCATCGTGGCTGTCTGGGGTCGTCAGACTCACTTGGCTGAACAGTGAAGCTGCATGCACAGGTACATCTGTGTCAGGGAAGGGAGATGTAAGGTGTGAGATCAACAACACTGGTTTCTCAGGATAAAAATTAAAATTCAGCTCTAGTGATTGTTGTACAAGGAGTGATCATTATCTTCTTTGCTGGAGCAAAGGGTTCTATGTATGTGATACTGTGAGTTAGAGAAAGCATAAAACTAGAAAAGAAGAAAGTAAATGCTAAATCAATCACAGAATACTTTTCACATATTGCAGATGTTTTCTTTTTAACTTGCCTTGTTTTTCTCTCTTTTGTTGTTGACTTGCTGTTTTTTAACAGTTTTCCTTTTCATCTATCCAGCATTATCATCTTGCTAACCTAATGTTCCATTTTGCAGTTTATAATTATCAATCTGTTCCTTCATTGCCTGTCTCTCCTCCTTGGGATTCTAATTGACTTTTAATGATCTATTTCTGCATTGTTTTTTGCTAGATCTACTTTTACTTTCACATGCATCTGGTCATGGCTTAATCTGAACTGTAGTCTTTGAATCCCTCTTTTACTGATGTAAACACCCTTCTCTTTTACAAGAGGAGTTCACAACTGATAGGTTCATTCTTTTCATTCCTTTTAGATCTCTGGCTAAAATGCATTGTTTTGGGGTTTTGTACAGGAGTGCAAAGGATTTCTTGACTGACAAAACACCAATGGAGTCATAGCAAAACATGCCCCCATCTCTCAGGTAGCAGTTGGCAGCATGGTAGAGGTGCGTACCCAGGCATTAATGCTGCCTGAAGATTATCCATGTTCAGGGTTTCAGTGGAAGTCTCTAAGGAAAAGCAAGCAAAAAATGTCTAATACTTATTTGGGTCATTTCACCAAATTAAAGTTACAAGTTGGTTTCTTTATCAGGGAAATTTCCACCAGTGAGAGTTTGCTGGATTAAATGTGGGCAAAGCTGTTACTTAGTTGTTTTCAATGTTTCCTGTGGGTTTTCCCACAGTCTCCCTAACAATCAAGACTGAGCTGGTGGTTTTGGAAGGAGCCCTTGGGGATGGCAGCACTTGGAGACTTCCCCTCCTCTGGGGCTGGGGCTCTGACAAGCCTGTGCCAGAGGATCTGGTAAGGTATGGGGACAATGACAAGGCTGTGTGGTATCTCAGTGGGGAGCACTGGCTTCCACTTAGGATCCCAAAGCATGAAATCATAAGACAGTTCTGTTACAGCTCTTGCAAATGACCATTGCAGCAAGAATAATTTTTATTTTTTACCCTAGCCATTTTAGAATAGCTTTCTAAAAATTATCTTTTCAGCTTGTTCCACTGATTTTAGTTTTAGATCACAACAAATACTCATAGTTCTCATTGTAAGCAACAATAAAAATCCTGTGTTTTGTTCATAGTCAGAGAATACAATTTTCAAATAGTCTTTATGCTACAGCCAGCAAGGTCAGCAATGGGCCTTGGTTCCTACTTTCCACTGACAGATATTGTCTTTTCCAGTGATATGTAGTTTTCCTTTTCATTGTAGAGTGGTCTTTGGTATGTTAAATCTGTCTACTACTGGTTCTGTGTCTTGGACTAAAGGGATTTAATGAAGATGAAGGAATACAAATGAAGCTGTTTCTGGCAAGGTTTAATCTAGGAGAAATTTCCTTGTAAATGCTAAAAAATACCCCAACAACAAAAACCCAAACCCAAAAAGACAATGTTATAGGCAAGGTAGATGTGAAAAAAACAGTTAAGGATGCACCATCAGGACAATTAATTTTAATTTATGTGGTTTATCAGTGTATATATGCATCAAGATAAAATACTCATATACAGAACAAAACTGTGATGTGTTGGATGAAACGGTTTGTATAGATACAGTTTTATTAGTAAATTTTCCTTCTAAATTTCTCTCTTGAGAAGGCACTTTAAAATTGGTTTCTCCCTTGAATTCAGACAGACTTACTAAAAAAAAAAAATCTCGTGAGAAGTTAGTTTTGTATGTTTTAGTAGAAATATAATATGTACTGAGTAAAACTGGAAAAAAGTCAGAGTAACTTGTTATTTTAGCATAAGGCTTTGGGTAAGGTGCAGGATGTTGTGCTGTGCTGGTACTCTGTAATCTAGTGAAGTAGAAAGCTAATAATTCAGAGACTTTCTTTTTGTTTGTTTTGGATTGCATAGGATTCACTTGGAGCTTCCATTAGGCCTTCACTGTTTTGTGAACACCATGATCAAAATAACAATGACATTTGCGGGATAAGTGGTTCACTTAGAATATTGAAAGAAACAGTGTTTTCACATGTCAGCAGCCTACTTAAGCACCCTATCTGAATGACTGAATAGCTGAGCAAAATGCAATCGCAGGAGCATTGTCACAGTGATCATGCTGTAACACTATCAAACTGTTGTATCCCTGTTACCTTTCAGACATCGTCATTACTCAGCAGGAACAAAGCTGTGGGCGCTGTGTGAGGCCTGTGATAATCTGATCAATTGTATTTTAATGCTTGCCAGATCATTTTGTTAACCCTGAAACTCTAATTCAAGTTTTCTTTCATTATTGTGTTATATCTTAAACCTTTATTGACTAATAATTTGTTGAAAAGGAGAAAATTATCAGTATGAAGCTGATAGTGCCATCCTTATAAGGATGTTAGTAAGAAAATCAAAATCCTCTAGTGATATTTTTAAAGCTTAACATTTTGACAGCTGTCAAGTATATCTGATCAAAGGAAGTGCATTTGATAAAATTTAATGGTTTGGGAGTCACTTTAGTAGCAATTAATCCTTCTTGCTTAAGTATTTCTTAAACTCTATAAATCCATTTGACTGCTTTAACAACAGTCCTGTTATCAGTTTATTGGGGAAGTTCAGATAAGTGTCCCTGTTTTGCATGTGTACTCTGAATAACTTATCTTTAGAGACATTGTTTTTAAGTGGGAGAAAAATTAGAATTTACTTGCTTGAAAAAGAAGTCTATATTGTTCTCTCTGTACCACACTTCCTTTTCAAGTTGGCTGGAACAGTTTGAAGGGTAAAGCTGAGGGCAAGATTAGTTCACTTGCATTTTATATAAGCAAAATGGTGCAAGCTTTTCTATAAAACTGTAAAGTAATTTAATAATGGTATTTATATGAATACAAAATGTTATATGTTCAATAAAATTTTGAAGAGTTGTCTAGGTAAGTCAACAAGAAAGCAATTTTCTTCCAATCCAGTTAATTTGTTCACAGGGAACATATCTTCTGAATAAAAAGGCAAATCTAATCACTGTGACTTAAAACACAATAATCAGTTTTTAATATAGAAGTGTGTAGGGATCTAGAGTTCTGAAAATAACACCTCATATATAATCTTAGATTTAATTCTCGGGCTGAGAAGTCAAGTCACTAAGTCTCATGTCTCCTATCCAAACTGAAGCAGATAGAGGGGAATGCACAGAAGGTTTTCAAAATGTTCAGACTACGTGCTGACAGTCTCTTAAATTCACAGAACTTCTTGAATGGGGGGGGACATATTTGAATTCAGTCTGATCTATTTGATTCTTACTTCTAAATGGGGTTGTTTTTGTGTTGCTTAATATAATAGAAAAGCCTGCTTCAGAACAAAACCTGACATATTCTTGTGGTTTAGATAATGCACAGCGCTAAAAAGATGACCTGTTTACTTCTTCCATGACTCTAAAAAAATTTTGTTGATATTAACTACTTATCTAGAAGCTGTATCTCATTTCATAAGTTTGGGTTGGGGTTTTTTTGTTTGTTTGTTTTGTTTTGTTTTTTTCTGTAAATGGTGCTGACCTGTATACTTAGTTTCAGAGACAGCAAAATTAAATATAATACATATGCTGTGTATTTCCACAGGGCCTTGACCTTTAACAACAAAGGTAATGTGCCTGTCCTGGTACTGAAGTAATATTAAATGAAAGTAACATCTTACATCCAATTTAAAAGATACTGTTACAGAGTATTTGTAACTCTGCTACAGCCTCCCTGATCTGTTTCAGCACTTGAAGCAAACCCAAACTACTGCAAAATTTTCTCGCTGTTCATAGGTTCCTTAAGAAACAAAACACATGTTAAAAAGTAGTCTTTGGTACATTTAGAGGTTTAAGATCTGGTATGTGTGAAGGTTTTAATAACAAATGGACTAATCTGCTAAGGTTCAGAGGAGGGAAAAAAGGCAATTGCTAAGTTACTGGGATAAGATGTTCGATTTAAGACTTTAATAAGTAACATCTGTCTGACAGATGTGATGTTTTAGAAGAGTGTGCCAAGTACAAAGCCTGTTTGTGATAAAATTTATGCATTTTCTAATTTCCAATAAACATACGTGTCAGAGGAAATAGGAATTTAGGTTTAAGATGAGGACAACTGAATAATAATGTGATTTAACACGAAATTTTGCAATATTCATTTTAGAGAGGCCTTCACTGACTAGTGAAGAAGGTATGCCGGGAGTTTTTCCCATTTTTATTCCCTCCAAAAAGTGTTTATAACATCTTCTGTTGTTCAAGCCAATATAAAAAGAGGAACATGTCTCCTTTGCAGCCCACAAGGAAAAAAAACCCAACAACCAAACCCCTCAAAATGATATCTCTTTCCATGTGTGTCCCTTATGCTTTTTAGATTGAGTGATTTGGTGTTGAATTTTCATTTCAGGATAATTGGCAGCTGTACTAAAGTATATGTTTGGGGTTTTTTACTAATTGTTGGCTACTGACATTCCCATGACTCAGTCTGATCTATGCAAGCACATCCCTGTTTAAACACAGAACTTTGCAGGTCCAAAATTGTGAAGTTTCTCCAGCACAGCAAACTGCAGAACAAAGAGGCATTATAGTAATGTTAAACACTTGCAAAGAAGCTTGTATTTAGTAGTGTAAATATGTATGAGGTGTCTTGTAAATCTACTGGTTGATTTGAACACTGTATTTGAAGCTATTTTATTTGTCTCATGAGTTTGAAGGTGCTTGTGTTTTTCAGATTATGAAATGTGCATATGGGCTTTTTAAAGAGGGTATTTGTTTGAAAACTTACCATCACTGATGGTAATTCAATGATTGCTCACTACAGGGTTCTAAAAGCAGTAAAATAACAATTAGAGGCTGAATGTTCTCTAAGGTACTTCAGATGGAGTTTTATTGCACGTGGTACATAAGGCAAAAGCCATCTTTGACATTCAAAAAGTAGTAAAATTTTTGTTTGACTTCAGTGGAATTTGATCTACTTTATAACCCATGACAATGTCTTGAGGTGAGAATCTGTGTCCTACATGAAACTGCCTTTATAGACCGGAACCTTCAGGTTACCTTGAAAATTGTCCATGCAATTAACCCTATTAGGGACTACAAACACATGAGTTTAAAGATCTGTTTGTTTTGAGAAGTTACAACAGAATTACCCCTTCATGTATCCCATTGTTTTTTTCTGGTAGCAAAAGAAGATCACTGAAACTTCTGTCTTAATGTTTGTCTGTATTTAAAATTGCTCTGACATGACTGATCAATAACATAGATCTTGAATCCATGTTTTTAGACATGTAGTAATATTACTCTGTGGTATCAAGAACACAATCAAGTTAAAGTTGGTAAAAGTCACTGTAGTGAACAGCCTGTGCACACCCATGTAACATGCAGCAGATCTGGAGTGCTTTGTCTGACTAAATTGCCTTTGCACTACAAACTTGGCTGAGTATAGACTATTCTTCAGGAGCAGTCAGCAGGGATTCACCAAGGGGAAATCATGCTTGACCAATATGATGGCCTTCTATGACGGCAGGATGGATTGATGAGGGAAGAACGGTGGATATTGTCTACCTCAACTTCAGCAAAGCTTTTGACATTGTCTGCCTTAACATCCTCGTAGGTAAGTGCAGGAAATGTGGGTTAGAAGAATGGACAGTGAGGTGGATCAAGAACTAGGTGAATGGCAGAGCTCAGAGGGTCATGATCATCAGAGCAGAATCCAGTTGGAGGTCTGCAGCCAGTGACATTCCCCAGAGATTAACAGTCTTACTCATCTTGTTCATCAATGACATGGATAAAGGGATAGGATGTACCCTTGGCAAGTTTGCTGATCATATGAAACTGAGGCAGTGGTTCATACACCCAAAGACTGTGCTGCCATTCATTGAGAGGCTGGAGACTGGGGCAGAGAGAAACCTAAAGAAGTTCAAGAAAAGCAAGCGTGGGGTCCTACACATGGGGAGGAATAACCCCAAATACCAGCATAGGTTGGGGGCTGACTCACTAGAGAGCAGCTCCGAAAGGACAGACCTGGGAGTCTTGGTGGATGACAAACTGAGCACGAGCCAGCAGCCAGGGGTGCCAACAGTGTCCTTAGGTACATTGTCATTGGGTACATTGTGGCCAGCAACTCACAGGAAGTGATCCTTTTGCTTTTCTTCACCCTAGCGGGGCCACAGCTGGAGTACTGTGCTCAGTTCTGGTTTCCACAGCTGAAGAAAAACAAGGAGCTCCTGGAGAGGGTCCAGTAGATTAGAGGTGACTGGGGGTCTGGAGCATCTCTCATATGAGGAGAGGCTCTGGGAACTGGGCCTGCTTAATCGAGAGAAGAGAAGACTGAGGGGGATCTGGTCAGTACATGAAAATACCTGAAAGGATTGTGCCAGACTCTCTTCAGTTGTGCCCAGGGACCAGATAAGGAGTAACTGCTGTAAACTAAAACATAAGAAATGCCACTTGAACAAGAGGAAGAACATCCTTACATTGAGAGCACTGGAAGAGGCCTTCCAGGAAGGTTGTGGATTCTCCCTGTCAGGAGACATTCCAAACCCACCTGGATGTCCTGTGTAACTTGCTCGAGGTGATCATGCCTTGGCAGGGCAGTTAGACTAGAGGATCTACAGAGGTCCCATCCAATTCTAGTCTGTGATTCTGTAAAGTGCCTGTAAAAGCTTATTATAATGGCTCGCCTGTCTGGTGATAACCCATTCAGGTGTTCTCCTTGGCAGTTTCTTAACTAAGTCTTACTAGATTTCAATTAGAATTTGGATCCTTTACATCTGGATAACTTTTACTAAAATAGAAGTTTGACCTTTATACCATTGAAGCATTGTTGAAAATTAAGAAATATTAGTTATCATACAAAACATGAGGGTTTTTTTATCTTGGCTTAATGAACAATACGTGTCAGGGAACTCTGAAGAGATCCCAATACCACTATGTGCCAAATGGCACATTTGGGTGCACCAATTAACACTTACTTTGCCCTTTATTCCTCTTGGAAAAAGTAATTTTCACATAAGAATAGTTTGTGCTTTTTTGTCCCAATCTTCTGTTTGTACAATGAAATGTAGGACTCTGCTAGGTTTCATTCCAATGGGGATCTTTGGGCTCTTTAGAGCCAGTAGAGAACAAGAAAAATTGTCTGAAATTTGAAAGGCCTGAGGAACTGTAGCACCCAGAGTGCTGTTGATTGAGGGACAATTTCTTGGAACAATTTTGTTCTGATGAACAAATATATGATTGGTCTGGTCATCCTCCAGTACTAATGATCTGTCACTATCTAGGGGAAGTTTCAAAATCCTTAATCAGTAGGGCTGGAAATACTGAGTCATAAGAACAATAATCTATGTTTAATGACCTAGAAATTGGTAGAATATCCAAAAAGGCTTATTATGGTTTGAGTCTGATGCTTCCATCTCTTCTGTGACCTTTGTGGGGCTCCCAGAATGTGTAAAAGCATCACTGAAATAAAGTTCAGGGCAAATTTTGCCTTTTGACAGACTACCCAGGCAACTGTGCAGATTTTGCTCTGCAAGATCTTGCCATTAAAAATGCATTTAGTAGGCTGAGACATATGGAAGCTATAACACATCTGGTCCCTAAAGCCAAATTGTGTATGAAGCACTATTGGTCTTTTTTTATTCCTAAGTGTTCTCTACTCTGATGGTAGATTAAGTGGTTTGTAATGTTTCCAATATGTTGATGTTCATGTAAATCAACACATAATGTAAATCAACACATAATCTATCAGCACTGTATCATTTTGTCTAGTGATATTTCTGCGATTGATTTTGTATAGGTTTGAATCCAGAATACTGGAGGAGTGATTACCTTAGTTACACCATTTTTTTGGTTTTAAAACATGAGGTCATTCTGATGCATTTTTATTTCTGGTTTAAAAACTCCATTGCCCAAAACAACAGCTGAGAGTCGTCTTAATGAAGAATTAAGACTGAGGATATGAGCACTTGCACACGCGTAAAAGATACTTGATGATGCATTGTAATGTTCCCCAAGCAAAGCATTCCTAAGAAATAAAAGGGAATCATAATGTAAAAGATAAATGTAAAAGATGGTAAAGAGAATCTGCAGACTTGATATATGGATATATGTTTCCTCTTGCCTGAGGCAACCTACCAAGTATAACACTGAGTAATTTTACTATTTCTGCTTTCAGAAAAGATTATATTAATAAACAAATTAAATTTCAAAACCATACTTCTACCTGTTGGATAACTATGGAAAACATTTTTGAGGTTGTTAGGGACAGCAGTGGCACTTTATAGAATCATAGAATGGTTTCAGTTTGAAGACACATTAATGATCATCTATCTCCAACCCCCAGCCATGGGCTGGAACACCTTCCACCAGACCAGGTTGCTCCAAACCCCATCCAGCCTGCCTTGAAAGCTTCCACAATTTCTCTGGGAACCTGTGCCCGTGCCTCACTACTCTTGTAATAATTTATTCCTAATATCTGATCTAAACCTGCTCTCTTTCAGTTACAAAGCATTACCACTTGTCTTATCACTGCATATTCACCCTGTACAAGAGAACATGTCCAGATCTCTCCTGAACTAGCAGGAATCACTTGGTTCCAGGCCTAAAAGACAGTGCAGCTACAGCAGGAAGATGTAGCACATGAGGGCTTTTTCCTTCATATCAGGTATTCTGAGGGCTTCAGATGCAGAGATGTGAAGTGTTAGAAGCCCACATGACACTGACAGATTTTGACCTTCTTAAATAATACTCTTTGACTACAGTGACTCAAGAGCAGATGTAGCACATTAGGATCTGTGCTTGTCAGGAGTCTGGGATCTTATTGACAACATGGCTTTTCATCTCTGAAAGAGGACTGATTTAATTCACTTGTTAATCAAATCAAGGTTAATTAATTTATTGAAAAGATTGTAGTTTGATGTTGTAACATGTTCTGGCAGGATCAGATTGATGTTGCTGCTCCCTGATGTCCATTCCCACAGCTAGAGCTTTACTGACAGAAATGTGGTGTAGTCAGTGCAGTGACCAAATTAAGGGACTGATCCATCTGAAAAGCAACCTGGTGAAATGAAACAGTTTCTAATACCCAACAAGATCAGCTTCCCAGCCTCGTACGTCCTCATGGAAAGCTAACAAATTATGAGAGAGTGGGAAAAGCAGCAGGTGGAAATTTTATGAGAAAGAATTTCGTAGTAAGAGACCACAACTACAGATGGCAGGGACTGCAGAGCTTTTTTCCTAGCTCTTCCACTCAAGAGTTGAGTCACTTCAAATTTATAATTTTCCTATTGCTTGTAATTCTTTTAAAACTCTACCGAAATCTGAAGGAAGTAATTTTTTATTGGAAAATGTTAGGTCAGAAGAGTGCAAATGTTTCAGGCTTTTGCCAGAGCATGTGCTTTGCTGCAGTGAGGTACATGAGGACCATGATCTTCCTTGACTTTGCTCCATGCCTGAAAGTCATAGAGTCATAGGATGGTTTGGGCTGGAAGGAACCTTAAAGATCATCAGCACCTTGTCCTAATTAGTCTCCTGAAGCTTTTGCATCTCTCTGCAAGCAGCCTAAGAAGCCTTGGAATCCCACTTTTAGCAGGAGGTTTTAAGAAATTCTGTGCAGTTACTCTTTCTCATCATGGAGAACAAGTTCTATTCATGGGAATCAAGGTAGTGTGGTTGTCTTGGCAGTTAGAGTGATTTTTTTTTTCTTAAATCAGATGTTTCTAATATACAATTGACTAGAGAAGATATATTTTTTCAGAATATTTGACTTCTAGTGATAGAAACTCTGTTTTGATCATCCTGATTTCATCCTTTTACTCAAGACCTCTGTCTGGTTTTAGTATGTTTTTGGTTTGTTTATATTCCTTCATTCATTTGCTTTCAGCACGCCTATATGGAGAATGTATATAAAGATCACTTCTATAATGAGTATATTTGAGTAATCCACTTCTTTTTTTTTTTT
>VWYP01031430.1:129347-172467 GCA_013400435.1 Pycnonotus jocosus
TTTTTTTTTTTTTTTTCTGTGAGTTATAGACCTTTCAGGTCATCGTTGGAGTCCTTCCATTCCTTTAGCTGAAGCTGACATGCCTTAGTCTCTGTACAATATATGTTTAAAATACATGTATTTTTTTTTCCTCTCAGACAGTCATTTTTATGTTTCTGTGACATTGCACTACTTACTTTGTGGGGTTTTTAAATTGTTTCATATAGTACATGGGTGACTGCAACCATGTTTGACAGACTACAATTTGATAGAACATATCCTTTATATGCAATATGAAAAAAATTAACAATTTTTTTTCTTCTCTCTGACTTAGTGCATCTGCAGACTGATTCAGTAAACTGTTTATGAAAGGAGGGATGTCAACAGTCTTTGGCTGTGTCTGTACAGAGATCTTGGACCCTGGCATGCCTTGTGTAGACCTGGAGTGGCCCTGTGTATGCTTACTCTGGGGCAGGGCAGTAAGATGAAGGTAATGGGACCAAGAACCTGATCTCCTGGTTGAACATACATGATGTGTCCTGTGGCCACAATGCCCAGTGCTTGTTTCTTAGCTGTGGCATCCAGCTGGGATGTAGCACTTGCTTTCTGTGGTCTATATTGGGACCAGGGAAACCAAACCCTAACCACAGCTGGGCTCTTAGGCTGTCTGTGCAGGTTCTGAATTAGACTAAAAAATGCTTGCCTATTTGTTCTGCAAGAGAGCTAAAAAAGCTTCTCTTCATAATTTCTTAGCTGTTTGTAGACCTTTCTGCTGAGATGAGAGGTAGTATTGGATCCATGCTACAGAAAACAATCAAATGTGAACATAAGACTGATGCAATAGGAGTTTGCCATGGAGAGGGCTTAGGTAAAGTAGGTATTAGGGTAGTCATACCCGGTCGTACCCATTTTGGGTAGAGATATTTTTATCTTGTTTGGAGCTCATTTAATTTGTATGGTAAAAAGCTAATACATTTCTTCTGTAGATTTTAGTGGGTTTATATTTGAGAAGCCTTGTAGTAGTTTCTTTTTTTTTTTTTTAAGGAATGCCAGTAATGACAGTCTAAATGCTGTGGTGATCCAGTCTTAATTTATGTAGCAGTTATCAGCTAAAACTTGAGGTTGACTTATTCTGCTTGCAAAGTGTAGTGTATGGGAAGTTATTTTCTGTGCTGAATGGATGATGTATAGATCCATGGAAGGACACAGATTTGTTGTGGAAAACACAGGGATAACTGTCCAGGCTGTTTTGTGCAATGATTGAAGCAGTGGTAATTTATCACTTTGAGATAAATTAATTTTTTTATCCACACATCACTCAGAATTGATTTAGCATAAAAATGTCAAACTTTATAATCTTGCTCTCATCAACATTACCTTGGCTGTCCAGTGTTACAGTGACCTTCGAATAATACATTCTATGTGAGCAGTTGAGCTTGATTGATGATGTGTGGATTTTTAGCAACAACTAGGACTGTAACTATGTATACCTGGGCACAAATTTATTTAGTGATGGAAACAGTAAGAGATGTATGCACAGTGTATATACACACTTTTCTGTGGACTGCTGATATTGAATTTATCACTGTTCAGTTTATCACAGTTTCAGTTCACTTTCTGATATTGACATGACAAATAAGTTTTATTTACTATTTTATTATTTAATATAATATTATTTAAGGTATCTAAATACATTCAGTTGCATCTGTCTTTATTCCTAGTACTATAGATTTTGGACTGAAAGGGTAAATTAAATTAGTAAATTTTCCTTTTTTCTCTGTCCCCATCATATCTTCCCCATCTTTTCTGCCAGCATTCCCAGTATTCCCTTTATGCACTTATTCTGTTTTCTAATCCATGTTATCTAACACCACTCGAGCACAGTAAAGTGAGTTGCTTTCCATTTCTTCTGAATCAAGCATGATTTCTGGGTAGTTCTATATATTTACAGAGAATGGTCATCATGTAACTTTGCTTTAAAAATTGCAATTCTATGCTGATAGGCAATTCCACAAAGTACTTTATTCCCCCTAGATGTGTTCATTTTTTAAAATCATGTTTGCATCTGGATGCTTTAGTTTATTTTAAAAAGTAAAGAAAATTAAAATGCTTTATAAAGACAAATATTAGTTTGCCCTACTGTTATCTGTCGAAAGCTAAGGAGCATGAGGGATAACTGAAAGCAAGCAAGCTGAATTTAGTCCATTTTTTGTATAGCATTAGTGACATTATATACATAGCTGCAATTATCCTTTTGCAAAATCTTTGGAGGCTCTTTGTGCTGATGAAATGAAGAATACAGTTTGAATATGATGAAATTACTAGACAGCTGTGCCAGAGTATCATCTTTGGAAATGTGTTTCCTTTTAATTAATGATGTAAAGGAGGAACTGACATTCTGTGTAACATCCTGAGAGGAGTTAAAGGATCTGATGCTCACTCTCTAGCAAATACTGTATTTTCATTTATAAATGATGGATCCTTAGGAGGCAATAACCACAGAATCCCACCATTGGTGACATTTTTTTAGAATTCATGTGGGAAGTGCACTTCAAGACACAGTACTACAAACAAAGCTGCACGTCCTGTAGAGATCAGTAGAGGTATGTATTCCCTGAACTGTTGTTTAAGTCCTGAAAGTTGATCTTTGGCAGGTTTCTCAACTCTGTGAGATCTTACAGTGTGATTGTTCTCCTTGTTTTTAAAAGCAAAGGTATTTATTTATTTATTTATTTATTTTACTTGAAGCCTTGAGCTAGGCAGCCTAGTGATTTCTCTGAGTTGCAGTGCTAATGTAAGGACCATGATATTTGTGAGGCCTGGAACACACATCTTATGGTTTTTGAAGCAAGGTGTACAGTCAGTTTCTTTAATCCTTTTGGTTTTTAAGCTTGTCTGTGTCTGGACCCCTGGTTTCCCTGACTCGGCGCTTCAAAACTTTCTGCTTCCCTCTGGGTGAACAGGATAACAGTGAATTGGGATGAAATAGTTTTTAGCTTTCTGTACAACTAGGATGGACTTCCAAGTTTACCTGAGATCAGTTGCTTGTCTGGCATATGTCAGACTAGTTTTGCTTTCAATTTTTTAGCTTCCCAGCCAAGTTAGTAATAAAGCTTGAAATCTTTCTCCTCATCTGAACCCACTTGCTGCTTCTATAGTTGTCAAATTAGTGCTCTGCACTAAAGTGTCTCTATAGTGCTTTTAAATTTAAGTGTTAGTCTGTAGCTATAAAAAAAAAATCCCCTTTTTGCCTGCCTATGCAAAAAGAATGGGCAGAATTAATACTTCACTGATTGCTGTGAAAGACTGGATTAAAGACTTCTAGTAGATGTCTTCCCTGTGCATTCCCCACTTCTGTGGCCACAGCTAACAACATAATTGCTGGCCTTTTGAACATAGGCTGAGATTGCACAAAGCAACCAGACTGATCTAATGGTTTGCTGCTGCTGAGACTGCTGCCTCCTTGCTTTCTTACTGGGAACTGTGAATCTGATCCTGGGTCAATCACAACTGTTCACTGTGCTGTGAAAATTAATCTGTGGAAAAAAAGGACAGGGAGGGGAAAATTAATTTCTTCCTCATTATTTAAAAATCTAGACTAGCTTACTTGAGAGAATTGGGCCAAGGAAAGATCTTGACTGCATTCTTGGGAGCTGGGGAGCTCCAACAAAGCATGGATCACCCCTGACAGTGGCTACTTGATCAGCATTATAGCAAAACCTTGCTCTTCCTCAGCAGATTCTCAAGATGGCCAATATGACAATATGGGCTAGGACAATGCTATGTCTAGTAGGTACTTAGGTTTGGCACAGTGCTTGCAGCAGTTTTCTACCTGTTTGTTTTTCTCTGATTGCAGGTAACCAGACATATAGCTATGATTTGAGCACACAAAATCAGTATCTCCTCACCCACTGGGTTGGAGCCAAGAACTCTGTGCTATCCCTGCATCGTGAGAATAAATTCTTTGGTTGCAAGCATGATATGTCTTTGTGAGTGGCAAATAAAAACTGACAGCATTCTAAACTGCACTAGGCATATTTTTAACTGGTTTTACCCCCACCATGGTGAAAATACAGAATTCAGTAACATGAAAATAAAACATCACTTGCCATGTCACTATGTGAACAGTGAATTACTTCTTCCTGCTGAGGAAAGAAGAAGCCAAGAGCTGAAATATTTAAGCCAAAAAAAAAAATTATAATTGAAAGTATTTTGCATTTTAATATTAGGAACCACTGCCATGATCTGGCCTAGAACTCTCTACTTTGTTGTTTGGTTACTCAGAAGCAGAGATGAGAAACACTTCCTTGTTTTCTAATACTCCAGCATAATAATCTAGGTTTAAGAATTTTATGTTTTTTACTTACAACAGCATTCCTTCTATCTGTCTGCTCTGTGCAATCCTACCAGTAAGTGCGCTAACAGTGTGTCCTACAGGCTGTCAATCAGATGATCATGACTTAAGTCCTTACTTCATTTTACCACAAGAGCTCAGTCTACCATATTTTGGCAAACTGAGTATTAGACTGCTGGAATTGACCCTGTTCCCTTCATGGATCAAAGCATGCATTTTCACTTCCCCATCTATAGCTCTACAATTCTGGTGTCTGCTTAGCATATGCTAGTGCCGTATGTGAGAAAGGAGGTGTTAGCTTTTGCCTCCTCTCTGTGTGTAACCTGGGAAGCTACGGGTGATGTCTTGCATACATGTGAGAAGTGCTGTCTGCATTCCATGTGGGATCAGAGCAGGCTGAAGTTCTGTGCTGCAATCTCACAGCCCTATAGATGGCTACTTAACAATCCTAGCCTACTATTTTCTTCCTTGCTGAAGGATGTATTTTGAAATCATTCATACATCCAAGGGTGGTTTTGTGTTTTGGGTTGTTGTTGTTTTTTTTCTACAAGTTTATTAAACTTTGTTTTGGGCTACAGTGTCATGTTAACTGCATGAAGCTTATTGATACAGAAGTGGCTGAGGAATCAGTCTGCAATGGTGATTCAAATCAGACATCCTTCAGGGTTCTTTTTTGTCTTATGAAATAACAAATATGGAGGTATGGCAATAAAGGTAATTTTTCTGTAACTGAGAGGGCGGTACAGCAGAGGGAATGAATTTTGGTGGTGGGAGGGGGAGAAGGATGGTGGAGGAGATGAAGCTGCTGCAACATGCAATGCTGAAAGAAATGTCTGTCCGTGCTCTGAGAGTCACTTAAGTAGATAATCCGTTTGCTTAGCAGGTTGCTGGCACTTAATGAAGAAAGTTCACAAAGGTGTGGAAGGCCCATTACAGTGTCATCAGCGATGAAAGGCCATCAATCACTTAGGGAAAAAGGGATTCAGCTCTAAGCTATGTGCTGAAGTCTTGAAATTCTTCTCACCCCATCCCAGCATGATTGACACTACTGGAGGAGCATGTGACCTTTCAGTTCTGACTTTTTGTTTGATGAGTTGTCAAAGTACTTTTTTGGTCGGTTTTGTTTCTTAGAAGGCACATTTCTGAGTAGGGGTTCCTACCTCTACTTAGAAGCAGGTGAAAAATGGAAAGTGTGGCTTCTGATAGAGAGACCAAAGCCCGATGTGTCCACATAGGGCAGAAGGAGGGCACTCAGGGGATGGGGCTGTCATTTGTGTGCATGTCTGCATATTTCTTCCCTTTGTTTTTTTTTTTTGTGCAGGCTTTGAGGTGTAATGAAGTGTTATGTTTAACTTTTTTTTTGCTTTTGAGCTCATGTACTCCACTAAGACATTAAGTAAATTATGGTAAACTTTCTTTGTTGTAAAGCTCTTAATTTCAGGAGCTGAGGAGCTGCATAAATGCATTGTGGTGTTTGGGATTTTTTGTTTGTTTGTTTTGGTGTTTTTTTGTTGGTTTTTAGTTTGTTTTTTGTTTTTTTTTACAGTTAACTAAACTCTCACAGTCTAATAAGCAGGCAAACTGCCTGAAGTATAACTGTTTAATTTTCTTTGGTTTCCCTACACTGTCAGGCTTTAGTGCAAATAATGCTTGGAAAATTATGTAGCAAAGCTTCGTTCAAATAGATCTTACAAATGATTCGACAAGAAAATCTCTCTCTGCGCCATAGAAACTCTTGATTTCCATCAGTGACAATTGCAAAATGATGATTATTATCTGGAACTTTCTGGCTGTGCCATAAGAGAATGATAGTGTCCCCTCACTAATAATTTTATTTTCAAGCTAATGATGGACTTTATAGACAAGAATATATCCTTACCATATGATGCATGTAAAGTAAATTATCATGTGCATGTATCCAGCTATCTCTTATAAATCCTGAAATTGGAAATAATTGGAAAACACTTGTTGCATATCTTGGCAAATAAATGTATGTCTCTAACGTAGATCCCAGAGAAAAGATTTTGATGTTCTTTAGAATACTTACATTCATAAAAGAAAAATGAAATAGATTTTTTTTTTTTTTTTGTGGGAAGGAGCCCTGGTAAAAAGAAGATGGTTTTGACAAAAATTACAATGAATGCCTTTCTATGAGACTACAGGATAAAAAAACCCCAAAAAACTATAAAAGTCTAGGAAGAATAGTGATGGTGCATCACAGCACAATCTTTTTTTTAATTTTTAAGTGTTTCATATTAGTGAATTTTGAGCAGAATCTAACCATGAAAGAACATAGTATGAATTCTCATAAATTCTTTGATTCATTGGTACTTTTGAAACTGCTGAAAGTGGTGTTTGCTGAGGTTTTAACATGTTACACGTTGAACTCGGATGTCCTTTGTCCCTCTCATTACACATGCAACTGGGGAGGGCGGGGCAGAAGAGGTGGAGCTGGAGCTGGCAGGAAGTTATGTTAAGCCAAAACTGCTGCAGATCTATGTCTGTTAGCAGCTATCTAAAAGCCTTTAGCAGTTAAATGGAAAGTTAATGGAAAGCAGTTAACTTAAAGTTAATGGAAAGAGTCTCACTGGTCGTATATTGTGGATGGGATGCTTTGTGCATTCTTTCTTCATTTTGTCATTTTGTATCATTTACAAATGTATAGTTAGTATTCCTCATTAATGTATTACCTCTTTGCTCGTATCTGTTACAGGGCCAAGAATACACTGTTGGTACTTGTCACATAGTAAAATGATAGTATTTTTTCAGAACATGTTGTTCTTCTATTTAGGTGCATTGGAATTCATAAAGATTTTGAAAATATGGATTAATCTGAGCCTGTGAGGTTTTAGGAGGAACTGTCTGTACTTTTCCTATAATACTATAAATTATTTATTAGTAAACTCTAATAAAGCTGCAGTCTTTAGGCTATAAAAATAATGCTTGTCATCTGCTGGTTCTGTAAAGTTTTAACTGTTGCTTTTTTTCATTTGTGTTCCACCTGAAGAGAACCTCATGTGTTATTGAAGAAACCTGACCTTACAATTAAGACTCAAAACAAGGAAAAAGGAGGGAAAACAAAACCCGGCTATTTTTCTTGTTAGACTTAGGATGTTTACTTTAAGAATATCCATATGAATTAATTTTAAAATGTGGGCAGCTCATTTTTCCTACCCTCCTTCCAACCATCACATGCATAAGGATGTGATGTTTCATATATGGTTCACATGAGGTGCACGATCATGGTTTTACTATCTCCTTTTCTCATCACCATTTTTTTCTCTACTTTGTGGGATTTAGGTTTTTAGTCCTTTAATTATGTATCTGTTGTTTGTGTGTTTTATTTCTCATTTGAGTTATTATTTCATTAGCATTCTGACAGAGAATTAAATTTTTTTTCAGTTTGAAAGAGTAGAAAGAAAAAAAATGGTTTGATTTGGGGAGATAGCCTGATGATCGAGGATAGATGGGATCTGTGAACTGTGGAAGACAAGAACTCAGAAAACTATGAAATTTGTAACCTTGCTGCATGTAGCATGAATAAGGCATCATACTGCCCAATCATAACCTCAAAGTACATTTTAGCAAATCAATATTTGGCAAGTAAATGACAATTTTGAAAGAAATAATCTGTTTGGTGATAAAGAGTTTAAAATATTTCTAAAGACAATATAATTTATGCATTATAAGTGCAATTTTAAATGTCTGCCTCGTAATTCAGATTATCTTGCAAGCAACATCAAATGCATCCTTTTGTATATGTCAGTCTTCAACAAAGCGTTGTTTACGCCATGGATCAAATATGCAACATTAAAATTCATTATAAGCATATTACCCACTCTCATTATATGACAGAAGTGTGTCAGTGAAATTAGCAACCACAAAAAAGACAAAGATTTTCTTACCTATTAGTTGGAAAGTAGCAGCTGTTTGAGTAATTCCACAGAGGGATAACAATGACCAACTGACTTGCACGTTTTAAAGAAAAAATGATATCAAATCCTTTGAGGATGCCATATGTTCTGGGCTTTGAGGCAGGCTGTGTATGCTATCATAGCAATTAGACAGACTGGAGACTCTGCTAAAATTTTATCCAAAATGCCAGCAGAGAAGTATTTCTTGGGGCTTTTTAATTGTGAACATAGACATACTTATGCTCCCATTATTTATTAGAGGATAAGTTAGTTAAAATGTAGAAATTTTTCCCAATCATTTTCATAGAGAACTATATATAAATAAGCTGGTTTGGTCTGAGGTTTAGGTTTTTTATTTATTTTCCTTTTTAATTATGTATTAATTCATTTAGGCTTTTTTAGTTATGTATGGCAGTCATCCTTTTGCTTACAGAAGAGACTGTGAAATAATGTTGCTTAGAATAATTCTAGCTTCCTTTGTCATTTGTGAATGGGGTCTGAAGGATGCCAAGTCTTCTCAAACAAACTTGATAATTGCCACCAAGAGCTGGGCCATTCAGATGATCAATGGATCCATCTGTGTGTTCTGTAGTCTGGTATTGAACTTCTGTAGTTTGATGTGACTTCTTGCCAAGCCTGCTGTGATTTAAGAAAGCTTGTATTGACCAGTTTACCCGAACTGGGCACATACAAATAACCTGTGCTGATGTTGTGGAGATGGGTCACCTGCCAAGCTTCAGCCAGCTAACAGGAAGGTGCCTGTATCAGAAAAGATCTATTTGGAGCCATTAGGAAGCAGAAAGGCCTGTTAGCTGAAACTGCTGTGAAGATATGTTGAGCCTGTGCAACACAGTCTCCAGAGACCCATCAGGACACATAACCCCCTGATAACAAGTTGAGAGATGGTTTGTCTATGGATATCCATATGTGTTCAGAGCTTCTACGTCCATTTTGAAGCAAGGCCTTTTCTGCTGTGCAGGTTGGATTATTTCTTTGTCTAGTTACTGTCAGCAAGATCCACACTGGCACTTTACCCTTCTTCCAGTGTCTTAGTTCTGTTTGGCAGTTTCCAAAGAGCCTTTCTGACTCTACAGGCATTTTGGCATTCAGCTTTTCCTTTAGTTAAAGTACAAATCTTGTACATGTACAGAAAAGCTCCTCAGAGCTTTATGATTCTGGGTCATGGTGCTTTCTGATGCAGTATTGCAGTATTACTGTATTGAGTATTGTGGTTTCCAGGTCCCCTTGTAGCCCCTCCCCTCTCTCTGACCCTCATCCAGAATTGTATTGAATCCCCAAATTGATCTCTGAAGTAAACAGAATTATTTAGGTTTGCTGTTTGATGAAGTTAGGGACTAGGAAGAAAGGACTATAAGCAAAGGCTTCCCTAAGAAGCAGTGCAAAATTATAGGCATGGAGTATGGAAGAGTTTGAGGTCTGGGATTTTGTGATCTGTTAGATTTAATATCAGGAAGAGAATGTGAAGGGATGATAGATCCCATGCTTTTCTGTGATACAGTGAAAGAATATAAAAATTGAATCAATAGTGCCATCCAACTCTAAAGGCAATACAATATGAGGTCTAATTTATGTATTTCAGAATAAAAGGAAAATTACTTTCTGAATGATTCAGGTTTTATTTTTGCTTTTTGGGGTCATTTTACCCCATAAACAGATGTTTGAACCTGTGAAGCTTGCCATCACAGAACCAATATTGATCGATATAAATGAGGATGTTAATCATAAGTAATGAGGTCACAGTCATGTGGTGAACACAGTTTTAAACATACTTCTGTAGTTTATCACACTTGTTCTGCTGAAGTACACGTTCATATACACTGCAGAAACTCAGTAAGTAATGCTGTACTTAAGATAAATAAATTAACTTTGGGGGACTTTTTTCATTTGTTTGATTAAAAGAAGCATCAAGTAATGTTTGAAATACCTGGTATAAGACTGTAATATTCTATGTGACCAGGTATTGGTCTGCTGGTCATGCACCCAGGTATTTATCTGCTGTAAATTGATGAAAGGAAAGCTCCTTCCCTTTATTTATGTGTTAGGAGTTTCTACATTTTCTTTCCTGATTCTCAGATGTGGTAAGCACTGACATTTCTGGAAAAGCCCCAGACTGCGGGTGACTGGGGACATGTCTCTGGATCTGTCTCCATGACTGTGATATCAATTCTTCAGGGCTCCTTACAGTCAGTCAGGCTGAATCAAGGAATCTGCTATTAATTGCCGTTCCTTTGAAATGCCTTTACTACTTCTGTGGAGAAAAAAAAAAAAAAAAAAAAAAAAAAGGAGAGGGATGCAGACAGTCCTTGAGCACTGGCATTGCTATTTTCTGCTTTATTGAGCCATGGCAACCACAAGGAATCCTGGGGCATCTCCACTCTGAAGGTGCTGTCTGCCATGTTTCAGCCAAAAATGCATCTGACAGGAGGGTGGTGGCAGGTGTTTGCTATCAAGGGAAAATGCAGTCCCAAAGGGAAGGGGGAGGAAATAAAAACTCTCTCTGTCCTGGAGGCATTGTGAAGTGAGAGGATTTCTTCCCAAAGGGATTTCTTTCCTTTTAGGGAAAGGTTATTGCTGTTTGTCTCAACAAAGAGATGGTAGACTATCACTTTTTACTTAGGGTGTTATTTGCCAGTTATACATCAGTCATTTTCATCCTCAGGAAATTGCATGCAGTCACCTCTTACTCTAAGTCATGGACCCAAAGCAATGTAGGGCAATCTGGTAAAAAGGATTATGTTTAGGTATTGTTATATCTTATTTGTTACACCTGAGAGGTCTTTCCTACTGAAATTAAATATAATTGAAGTTGCTGCCTGGATACCTCACAAGCACTGTGTGCATCAGGCTGGGAGGAACTGCCTGCAGCACTGCTGGTAAAAGGGGCGTGGGGGAATTTTGACAGTTGGGACTATTCACAGCTGGGATCTGGGAGTCATGATATTTAGGGAAAGAGATTTGTGCAGGGTGACTGGGTAACTGAATTTTGTGAGGTCTTTGCCTTCAGCAAAGCCTACAGTCATGCTTTACTTCTAGTTTGGAAAGCCAAATGTAACCCAGGATCCTTTAAAAATGAGTGATCTTTAAGAAACTACGTGAGTAAGCATATAAAGCACTTAATTGTCTCCCATTTTACCAGGTGACCTATACAGAAGCAAGATAGTATCAATAAGTAGCTGGAAAGGACTTAGCTTATTCCAATAAACCCAAGAGAGAAGTAGGCAGTTATCAGTACAGGGGTAGGGGACAAACACAACTGGGCACACACCTTACTCTGCATAACAGCTGTGTTGCTTCCAATGCTTCCTTAAAAGTTCTACCCCTTTGTCAAGAAAGTAGAATAAAATTTATAATGAATGAAACAACAAAAAAATTATATCAGTATCCAAAAAACAGTAGCAAATGAATATAGACAGAGCTGTAGCTATACAAATCTAGGTGTAGGTAAAGAGGAATAAGCATAGTATATGTGTAATATTATCTAGGAAGTTTGTGATTTGAACTACTGTCCTGGGTTGTAATATAGACTTGCACAGTGTATTCTATCACCACCTCCATGAACTGTTGAATCCAAATGTTGAAGCAGTATCTCTCCGGGTCCCTTCTCCCTGGGCCATTCTCTGTTAATGGCTTCTCTAGCACTGCCCCTCCCTCTAGTCAATGTGCTGTTAACGACTCATAGATAACACCCTCCAAGAGTTATCACACTCTCCAGGACCCTTCTTCATGACTCACCATTCCATTGTAAGATGCTTCCCCCCAGGGGGAGGAACCAAGCATTCTCAACTACATATAATCTAAAGGTTTTGGGACAGTAGGAGCAGCATTTGCCCACTGGATTTTTTCCAGAGGACTAAAGCTACCGGACCTTTTCTACGGAATCACTGCATCAGGAAGACCACCTCATCTGGAACTGCTTCCATCACCCTGCTCAGGTTGTATTCTGACTCTGTCAGTGGTCTTTTGTATTACTGCATTTTATTTTTATTTTATTTTACTTTCTTTTCTTCTTATTAAATTGTATTTCTGACTCAGAGCCTCTCACGTGTTTTGCTTTCAAACCTTAACAACTACACGGTAAAGATGGCAAGGCATATACAAGAGAGAAGATTGGAGTTCAATATGTTGAATCTTGTAATCAATCTGTAAGATTTTTTTCCTATGATTTTAATACCTTGCACTGTTTTACTTTTGTTGCTCTGTACATCTGCTGCTTTAATTGCGACAGCAGTTTATGCTGCATATAAAAGCATTAAATGGTTTTGCTCTTACAGTGTTTGCTATTGACTTTACACATGCTTCTCTATGTAAAACAAAATTAGATTTCCTAATATATCAATAGAAAACTCTGTTCAAAAAGCAGACTGATTAATAAATGGTCTAGCGTTTCAGCACTTATGGATACCATTTCATTTTATCTCACTGTGAATTGACAGGTTATGACAGGCAATTGAGAACAGAATGCAATTCAACTTCTTTTCTGCCAATGATATGTCTTTCAAGAGGTAAAATACTTTAATTTAAAAAGACAGTTGAAATCTTAGCTTAAATTTTCCTTGATGTGTCAGATTTTTTTGTTGCAGTCCTAACCATTACTATTCTTGTCTCTATATGTCTATTTTAAAAAATTCTTTTCATAAAAATTATCTTTCTTTAAAATTTGTTTCTAGATGTTATTGATATTTTACTGATCTTAGGAAGTAAAAAATATTAATAATAATTCCCTGACTACCTTTTTCTTGCTTCCAATTTAAACTGGCTTAAATTAGGCTTTCTCTTGCACATGTTTAAAGCAAAAGCTTACCGCTAAAGAGACTGATCATAAACTGATCATTATATTATTTTGGTATTGTAGCTGGGCATGACTACTGTAAGAATTGCTATATGTTTTCTAAAATATTCATATAAATTAGAAGGTTTATTTAGGAGCTCAATTTGTTTTTAAATAGGTAAAGGTGGTGAATTTACTATCAGATAACCTGTATGTGAATTATTCCCTGTATATTTGGCTTGGATGTCACATTTTAAGTTTGTCCTGTAAGAATAATTATTTTTAAAATGTTCTTTTGCTGCAGGACAGGTAATCTGGGCACTAAGCGCTATAGATCACCCTCTTTGTGTCATCTACTGACAACCATGTCAGACTTCTTTTCTCTGAGTGTCTAGATTTATCCTTTCCTCAGGTCACTCATCATCTTTCTTTCTCTCTTTTTATGTCTGAGAAACAAAAGGAGAGGGGAAGAAAACCCTCAAACAAAGGAGGAGCAAGAAGGCCAAGACTGCAGTGAAGGGAGTGGGTAGAAATGTGGTGGGAAGGGCAGAGCAGGCTTCTGACCGTTTGTCCTAAGAGACTATTCCAGCTCATTTTCATGATCAGGGCAATTGAATGTCAATAAAAAACTGGTATACAGATTTCGGGGAGTCAAGTTGTGTGTGTGTTTATCCCATTGTCTCCTTCCAAGCAATGGGCTTCTTAGCCTTGCAACAGACTTGGACTGCGTGCTTAGCTGCCTCCTTATCTGGACTTGCATCTGGCAGTAAATAAACATGGCCATATGCAGACCATCACTGTTACTTTCAGTATGCATCTTTCCTTTAATAAGGTTTGCTACTGGGTCTGTGGATAAAAGCCACAAGCTACCCATGTTCTGTCTTTTCACTGACTCTTTGTGTTTAGGCAGAGAAGTATTTCTGAAGTAGGCAGCTCAGACATCAGAAAAAATGACACTGGTGATAGAATTGCTTCAGCTGCAGTGGAAAAGATCATTGTACTTTGTTTTGAAAGCTACAAGAACAAAGGGCGCTTTCCCTGTAATAAGGCCTGTGGCTCCTTCATTCCTCTGCACATCATCCCAGAAGGTCAGGCAAGACAATGCAGTGGTTACTTCTCTGGGTCTTTGATAGTTCTGTCACCTTGGTTTTTAGAAATTGATGAGTCTGGCAGCTCATTCATTTCCGGACACTTTAAAAGACACTGAACATTTGTTTTAGTGCCCTGTTCTTCAAAATCTTAGGTGACTTTTGAAGGTGACTACAAGGAAGATTAGTAGAGTTGCTCCATGCAGCTGAGTTTTTCAGCTGTTGCTTCATTTAATAGCAAGAAGACACAGACTTTGTACATGAATTCTTTCCTTTTGCAGATGAGAAGACACTGTAGCATTGCCAGCTTCTAACTTCCTCTTGAACAATTGGAACTTTTTTCCTTGGACACTATAAAAGTCCGCATGCCCAAGATACTCTCCCTACTACTAACCTTGCAATTAAAAAAGAATTTGAAAAGAAAGAGAGGTTAACATCTCCGAGCTTGCAGAGCCCTGCTTTTGGTCCTGGAATACTATTGTGGGAGCTTTGCTTTGGTTTCAGGTTGGCAGGAAATTCTCCATTGAGAATGCTCTGTGGCTTTTTAAAAATAGCATAAGAACTCCTGTTATCTTATAGCAACAGGTTAAGGAAGTTCTGGGCTGTAGTAATTCCCTCTTAATTTTCTTGAGATTTCTTTGTTTTTAATTTCTTGAGAAGATTTGCTTTTCTCAACCATTATTTTACCAAAATGACTACTTCCTATCTTGTTCCCTCCCTTTTGTGCTGGCAACTTTTGCAGCTGTTGCCAGTGAGACTTTTGAAAGCTTTAACTCTTGCTTGGCTGCTAGGAAGTGTTTTTGGTTAATGGCTGTGGTAAAAGTGACTCAGATCCGAGGTTCCTATTTCAGGATATGTATGAAGGTGTTGCTATCAAGGAGACTTTGATAGAAGGTTGGGTAGCTTTTGGCTGAGGAAAGGGCAAGTGTAGATAACTGTGTCTCAGGGCAAGAGAAGGACCATGTGAGCTCCTGGGGCTCCTCCTTGTGTTTGCTGTGCCATTCTGTAGTTTTGCCTCATCTTGCTTGGGGTCAGGGAAGGGGATTCCTGGGCTGCTGTCTTTTCTGCCAGCATAATTCACTGTTGCAGCAAATGAGTGTTAAGCCTATATCTCTAAGTTGTCAACCAAATGCTCTGAAGGCTCTTTATCAGTTTGAAGAGGGTAGAACTGTTGTGTGGAGAGAAAGGACTGGTTGCTCAATTGTTTTATTTGAAAGTTTTATCCATCCTGGATGTGGGGGCTGTTCCCAGCAAATTTTAAATTTCACCAACACAAGAAGCATGTGGGGACCTGGAGGGAGGGGATCACTAAGGATGTATGCATTAGGAGAGTGGTTTCAAAACCGTTTTGCCTCTGTGCTTTCTGATAGATGGTACCATATCGCTGACTCTCTGAACTGCTTGTATGGGGAGGGAAGGGAGCAGACTATGACAAACAACTAGTGGAAAGTAATTTTTCTTTGTGTCAGTAAAACTGAGTAATAGAGAAACATAGCAGAAGCTTCTTTTGTGAGTGGTTGGTTTCTAATGTGCATATGTTATTTTAATTACCACTTTTTTCAGCATTAACGAAACCCAAGAGATCCTGTTGATGTCCAGGAGAGGTGTAAAGAGACACAAATTGATTAATCCTAATTTTGCCCACTGTGAAAGATTTTATATATAGTCACTATGATCTCTACTCTGACTTTTTAATCTGGGGTCCTGAGACACGAATAGCGGTTCTCACTGTTCCAGAATTCTGCAAATCCATATCGATACATCTTTTGCAAAGGTTCCCTTAGAGCCCCCTCCTGCCAGACTTCCGTAAATCTCTGACTTGCACAATCATAATCTCTGAGCCACCTATAGCAAGTGCCAGCATTGTCTGCATTTATTGTTGTGTAGTAAAAATGTGAGAAATGTGATTGCAGACTTCCCCAAAGGTGGAGGGCATGTTACCTATTTCCTTGAGCTTTGCAGGCAAGGCTAGGTCAAATGCAGCTTTGTTGGAGTTTAGATTGTTTTGGGTTTGGTTTTGTTTGGTGTTTGAGTTTGGGAGAGATGTCTGGTTTGCTGTATTGTTTGGGTTTCTTTTAATAATGAAGAATTGAGTAGCAGTATGGAAGCTGTTTAAACTCCAGTTAATATTTCAGGGAAGACCAGATCCTAGAGTTTACAAAGCTTGTAACTTATCTGAGAGTATCCAAATTTCCTCCAGTTATGTTGACCTGGGATCTATTTGGGATCCTTGTAAATGCTGTGTCATTTCTATTGGTACGTGTCAAGGTTTTTGTACGTTTATTATCACCAGTTACATTAGCATTTTAAGCAAGTTTGCCAGATGGGATGGAAGGACAAAGGATAACATGCAATGTGCTTCTAGTTCTATCTTGCCCTCTACAGGGGTAGCAGATCATGATTTTTGTTCAGTTTCATTTGAGTGCTAAAATCTGCCTTGGTTTGACAGAGATAGTTATGTTAGCTTAGCTCCCCAGCTGAGAGCAGGGATATTTCTTCTCAAGCAGTAGAGGAAAACAATTTTGTTCTTTTCCTAGGACAGAAAAGGGAGATATAAACATTAGAAAGCTTGTGAAACAGATGGTGATTTAACTGGTAAAGTTATTACCGATAGAATGGCAGTCATTCAGACAGAAGATGTGCAAATCATAATAGCTTCTCAGGTGCATATGCATGATACGAGCTGTGTTACAGAGCAGGTCAAGCAATCAGTTTTACATTCATATCCTGAGCCTCAGTCATTTTTGT
Organism: Pycnonotus jocosus; assembly: GCA_013400435.1. NCBI lineage: Eukaryota > Metazoa > Chordata > Aves > Passeriformes > Pycnonotidae > Pycnonotus > Pycnonotus jocosus. Next base: position 146,220 of record VWYP01031430.1, read on the forward strand.
TAGATCACTCTCCTGTGAGCTGCTTATTCCATCAGGGCATGGAAATTTATTCTCAAATGAAGAGCATTTGTTTGGCAAAAAAAAACCAGGAAATTCAAACTAGTTTGACCTGTTTCTAGACCACCAAAGTAAAAATTACTTTTAGTCTAGTTGGGATATGGTGGCAACTTATTCTTTAAAATACAAATGGAGCTTTTAACTTTAGTAAGGTAACAAAAATATTGCAGGTGTTTTTATGTGGAAAAGAATATCCATAATATTTTCCCACTGTTCTTTCATGTTTCTAAGGTGCTTTTTATTAGAAATATCCTAGTTTTCTTTTTAAGCTTTCATGTATAGTCATGGACCTGCCTATTTTGTCATTCTCTGTAGAATCTATTCATTAGCACAATGTCATGTAGATGAGTCTTAAAGTTCTTTGGATAAAGAAAGAAAAAGAACATTTCCAAACATTGAAACATGTATAAATGGATGTGCCATCATCTCCTTGAAAGTGCAGAAAGCTTGCAACAGGAACTTTGATCTTTTGGACCATTCTTATTATCTCTTTGGAGTGTCAACATTCAAACTGTGTGATAAAAATGTCAGTGGCAATGTTATCCATTTTTGTGTTGATCACTTTCACAGAAGTATTCACCAACTGAGCCTATTTCTCAAGCCCAGGTCATATTTAAGGCACTAAATCCTTCATCTGTTTTTTCTCTGTAACTGCCAAAATTTCCTTTTCCTACAATGATGTTGACAAGTCACTCTTAAAAACAGATTTACTTATTTAATACAAAATGTAAAGCAGGTGTGCTTATGCATTTGAATATGAAATTCTGCTTAATCTCTTTTTTCTTTAAAACAAAGGAGATTAGCAGTGACCTCTGTGATGAAAGTAAATTTGATACCAGGGATTTTACTGAAAATCTTTTCAACTCACAGTTTAATAAAATTTGCCAGTTGCTGTGGAAATATTTCCAATTTTTCTAGTAAAGTACCACAATTACAAAAGACTTTGACAAAAATTGGAGCAGAAACTATTTTGTCAAGTTCAATTTACTATTTAGTTAAGAACCAACAGTGAGAGCATCTGTTTTAAAGCAGCTGATGATCTAGAAAACCTGAGCAAGACTTAGATGTGTGGATGCCAGGATCATGGGTGTATGCCTTCTCAAATGCCAGCCTTTGGTATGGTTTTGTTATTGCTTCTAGGTCTGACATACCACAGACACATGAGAGTAACACAACGAAGAGCAGCTTCCTTGCCTGTGAAATAACTCTGTCATATTTCAGGCGCTGAAAGCAGCAGGTGCTCGGGACCCCCCGTAACCCTGCTTGTGCCATGGTGCCCCTCTAGCTGGAGGTACCCACCTGCAGGGGATGGGAGAGGAAGATGCACTGGATGAGGCCTAGGACACTTAGCAAGCTGCCTAGGACTTTTATCCCAAACAAAATAGGTACCTGTGGAGGTGACAGTGATTAACAACAGTGACAAAGGAGGTGTGACTAGACTAGGCTTCTATTTAAATAAGTGGAAATCAGCAAATTAGACATGTAACAAAAAGTTAGCAGAAGCAAAATGAAAATTGTCTGCTTTCTTTCCCCAAACATTGCATAATTTTAATTTTTGTCTTTGAAAAAAAACAATTGTAGGATAAATAAAATAAAATAGGTAGATTTGAGCATATAGCAAATCTATTATGTATGTTCTAAAAAGAAAAATCTAAACAAGGCCTTAGTAAGACAATAGGACACATTTTACAGAAAATATAAATATTTAAGGCTTGAAAAGAATTCAAAGTGGGATAAATGCTAGAAGGATTTACTAAAGGGGCATTGTGCCAGGCAGAGATGTTATCTTTGCTAAAATTAATGAATTTCTAGACCAAGGAGGTCTGGTTTAGATCATCTGACTGTACTGGGTATTTGGTAATTAATATCTGGATATTAATAGTCAAAAGTGGAAAACTGGGGATCTGCATAAGTAATATAAGTGATTAGCTAAATGGAAGACAGCACTGGTTATTGCTGAATGAGAAAGTACAGGGTTGTGTAGGTATCCCTGTTGGAGCTTTGGAGGATGAATTTTGTGATCAGTGTTAAATTTTTCAAGTGACTTACTTGGACACTGAAAATGAGAGCAAGTTGATGAAATTTTCTGAGGAGAAGGAAGAGAGCTGACTCAATTAGTTGATCACTGAATGACTAAGTCACTGTTATTATACATCAGTTGAAAAGGGAGATGGAAAAATCATAGGATGCATTTGGATTTGATTCTGCTCTGCTATTTTATATCAATTAAAGCACATGTCTAGTTTTTTCTGACCTAAACTGCAACAGTTAGGATTAGTGTCACAATGGATCCTTTTCTTTTGCCAATAAAAGCCTGGCAGATGTGCAAAGGCATATCTTGAATACTTTGGATTACATGCAAATAAACCTTGCAGCACCAGTCATACGAGGGGAAAAAAGGGACAGGAAAGTCTTTTGGGAGACTTTACCCTGTGTGCATGATAGAAGAAGCAAGGATTCTTCTGGAAATTAAGCTGACTACCTCAGATTTGACACAGTGCTGAATGGTTTGCAATGACGGCTTGCATATCCCTGCAAACAAGTACGTTTTTCCTGTAGAATCAATTTGTGAGAACGGATCAGAGAGAACTGGAGAAAAATGGTACAAAGGGGAGCCTGAGAGAAGGATGGTGCAGATAAGGAGACAGAAGGAACCAGAATATCAAAAAGATGGAAGGGAGAATAGTATAAAGACGAGCAGAGATAAGGGGTACAAGAAGCAGGGGATGAAAAATAGAGGAGAGGGGATGAGGGAAGGCAGGCAGAGGAAGGTGTGTGTGAATGCCAGTAGGAGTTGCTGAGAAAAGCCTCATGTGCACTGCAGCAGCAGAGGAAGATGCAGGATGGAAGCACGTACTGGGGGGAGGGGGAGAGGCAGTGAATACTCTCAGCAGGAGGGGGAGAGAGATAGATGGCAAACATACACAGAGGAGTGGTGGGGAGAAATAGTGGATGTACACAGCAGGGAGAGAGCAAGTGAGAGAGAGACACAGCAGATGCACACAGCAGGGGGGAGAAATGCATAGAATGAGGAGGGGGGCAGCACAGGGAAAGTATCAAAAAGCCTCAACAAAATTTAACAATAAAAGAATAAGAAATAATAAAAATTCTTGATTTGAACATTTATCATTATTTAACACAGGAAATCAAGAAGAGAATTGAAGAGAATTGACATCAGTTAAAATTTTTAAACACTTCAGATGTTAATAGTGTTTGGTTTGGAATAAGACCGTGCTTGACGTAACGAATTCCTCCTCGCATTTGCAGTGAAGCAGATGTCTGCTTTCTGTGTCTGACAGGGGACCCAATCCATTGCTTTTTGACGTCAGTAGGGCCGGGGCTTTTTCAAGGGCGTGCATTTATCTTGTCAATGTGGTCTAACCAGCCAGCCTCGCTTCGCTGCTCTGGTCTCACACAGGTGAGGAAGGCGGGTGGGAAGTGTCATCACCTAAACTGTCCGAAATCTAAGAGCTGTCATATGCTTCTCAGTTCTCTTATGCATGTTTGGGCACTGATCCCTGTTACTCAGAGCAGCATGCACTTGAGGGGAGGTTGCTGTGATAGGCCTCTGTGTGTGGTTCATTGAGGTATCTGGCACCAGCCCAGTGGCACGAACAAGGTTAAACAAGTATAAAGCAGCATCAGTGCGAGAGAAATCAAATGGTGAAATAGGTAAAGGAGCAGTTTCTAGAGGTTCCCTTTTCCTTTTTGTGTTAAGTGATGTTATTGTATAAAATGACATGTAACTTTTCCCAGATTCTGTGGAAAACAAACAAGAAAGCTCAAAGTTTTATGAGCATAACATAAACTCCACTGGTATGCATACAGAGAGAGCACTGCCACTGGAGTGACTTTGTTTGAGTGATATCTCTGCTCAAAGTTGCTTCTATGTGACTGAGCTGGCAATTCAATGAAAAAAAAAATTACAGAGAAAAAGGGACCCAAAGGGAGACACTTCTCATTCGTGTGGAGACAATGTTGGTACAGCAAAGGCATGAGGAACTGGAGGTTGAAGATGCTGTTTCTTAACAAAGCAAGGTTTGCTCCACAGGAGAGGGGGTGTCCCTGGGGAAGAAAAAAGTATGGATGGACATTTTGGTTTCTTCTTCTGGGCAGAATCAAAGGAATGTATTGCAGTTGGGCATCAGTATGAGCTGTTAGGAAAGTTTCTTTCTCCTTCAAATGGTTTATAACCCCTAAAATGATTTATTACCATTGCTGCAAGAAGGCTCTACATAGTGCTGATAACATGCTTTTGAAGGAAAAGATCCCACTATCCACATTCAAGGCACATAGAGAGTATACTCAATGTGCTCTGTACAGCCAATATATCCATGCAGGCACACACCTTTGGCCAGGGAATGGGAATGTGAGGTTTATATATCTTCAGGGAAAAGTAGAGTAGCGATTGATAGCTCTATGGTGGAAATGTGGTAAAGACATGTTCAAAAAATAATAACTGTTCTTATTCATATCAGTGTTTTCCTCCCTTCTGAATTCTTACTTATTCTGAAAGCTCACAGAGAAAACATTTGTTCAAGTTTCATTTAACCTCTGCAAAATGTTCAGTGGTTGCTGCTGTCCTCGTGCTGTGTAAGGAGCTTCATGGAGTGCTGTGCTCTCTGGCCAAGCAGACACAGTAAAAAGAAAGAGAAGGTGGGTGAAATGTGTGGGTTTCAAGAGAGATGATGTATATGTCAGAGACTGATATCAAAATGCCTGTGTTGTAGATCATACTGAGAAACTAGGAAGTTCTAGAAGAGTCTGTTTGTCTTGTCCAGATTTGGAAGGATTTCATTGCCCCTTTCCTTCTCCCATGGCAAAGCCTGTTGTGATTTGACAATCAACGTGGAAAATCAGGGAGGGAGAGTCTCCTGCCAAAAAGACTCCTTGTCTTTTTGTGCAAGTGGAAGCAGAAATAAACATGGTGGGGTGGGACTGATGCATTCAATTAGATTTCAATGTGTGAAAGGGCAGTTCCAAAGCAAGCTGGCTGCTCTGCTTCTGTGTGCAGTTGCACCTGCTCTGAGGGTCTCTTAGTGATCTTAGTGTAAGTGCTAAGTGTATGTATTAATTCCCTGTAAACATGCTTCCATCAGTCTTCTGCTGGATCAGTGATCACACTGAGTTTATGCTCCTTTTTCTGAACTGGATGAATAGAAGAATTTTGCTTAGGCACTGCTGGAGTGGGGGAAGGTTCATTCTGAACTGCTGTCATAGCCATCTCCATCCTCAGAGGGTGTTCTGTGGTAGCATCAGCCAAGGCTTCTCTCATTCTGTGCCCTCATGCTGCTTTGAATACAGCAGGGCATGGCTCAGTCACTCTGAGTGACCAAAATGAGTGCTGATGACTAAGAACTCTCTCTTGCACACTTTTGCAACCACATTTTCAGAGTGCTGCTGGGACTGGATCTCGCACCACTCCTGGGAACTCTGAAAGGCTGTCTGAAACTGATGGGAAGATATGTCTTTAAGTTGGGCCCAGTATACATAAAAGACTAAATAATTGCTTTTTGAATGGTAAAAATAGCTAGGATATTAATATTGTCTCTTTCTATGTTGGTGGAGTAAGTTTTGTCTCTCTTCTTAGATGCTTTAAATCTCACATGGTTTTCAAATGAAAAAATCCTGTTAGTCTAGATATTCGAGTGGGACTTGGAAAAAAAATTCCCTCTTTGCATTCTGATAATTCTGGTTTTGACCAATGTTAGCCTGGGAAGGCAAGGGTTATCTTGTGCAATTCAAGTGTGACAAGATGAGCTGAATCTTATTATCAGAAATACAACAACAACAACAAAACTAAAATACAGGGAATCAGTAAATGGTGGTGATTTAAAAAAACCCCATCAAACAGTAGATACAGCTTCAGTAGGTCTTTTATAGAAGCAAAAGCTTAGCTGATAGTATCAGATGAGTGACAGCTGATAACTCTGTGAAGAGAATGTTGCCACCACATAGAACCCATGTGTGAGTGTTGTGGGGACAGCAGCACCATTTGGCCTCAGGTACCACAATTGCTCTGTAATTCTCTGATTAAACACTTGCTTTTCAATAACTGTTAGTTTAGATTCTTTAATATATGCTTATATGTCAATAGCACAACAAAGTGTTTTGTGGCATGTATTCTCCTGCATATGTAACACCTCAAAACCCCTGAATTTTTGTTTATGAAGTGACTGCTGTGAAGATTTAATTCTGGAGGGACAAGATTTAGTAATACCTATAAAATACTAAAGCCTTTCTCTTTTTCATCAACTTCTCTATTGAAATTAATTTTACAGAATATCAAATTAGGTGCTGTTTGTTTAACTACTTGAACTGTAGGGGTTACATGCCAGATAAAGAAAAGTGTTGTGAATATAAAACAGTACAAAATTAAGTCATTTAAAAGTGAGAATGAAAACTGTGAGAAAAGATCAATCCCTTTCAGCTCTGATAGTGACTGTGTGGTACTTAAAGGTATAGGCTTGGATATTAATATAGTTGATGTGTCCTATCTTCAATCTATTCTAAAAAATTAGAATTAGGTGTAAAGCATAAATCATCTTTGATTCTGTCATTTCATAAGAAATCCTGGGCTTTTTTGATTCTGGTTTTTTTTTTTGAGGCATGTGTGTTGCTTGTTTTTAACATCAGCATTAGCAGTGTTGTGATTTAAATTCTCCGTCCCATATTGAGAATGAAATTAGAGGACTTTATCTGGATGTTGATTGCAGTTTTCCTGATTTTTGTTGAGGACTGAGTAGTGTGCAGACATTACAGCCTCTTTTTCCCTGTCAACAAGCAGAGGAAAAAACATAATTCTCGCATATTACGAAATACTGGAAGGAAAAGACAGAGAGCAAGAGAGCAAAAAGTGAAATGGTAGGTAGGATAAAGAGAGGAGTGTAATGCAGCTGAATTTCTGTGCATTTATGCAGCACAAACCGGGACTTAACACAGAAACATGACAAAAATGTCAATTATGACCATTTCACTGCTGTGTAACTAAAAGGGGAGGCCTGTTCAGCTCCTGATATATAGCAATATCTTGATTTCAGTTATGTCATTGCAGTTGAATTTAGGTAATGTCATAATTACAAATGTATTAAAAAAGAAAGAAAAATGAGAAGTTTATATGTGCTCTTTCAGACCTATCTCGCCATTGACATCTCACTAGACAGTTCAAAGCAGCTGGAACATACCGTGCAATTTTTAAAGTATTTTTTATTTCATTATCAGTAAATGTTTTCTTGGTCTATATTTACATCAATTAATGATACAATATGCACAAAAAGTGTCTTAGTGACCTTATTTTAAAATACTATTTTGGATATGTTTTGTCCCCTCCCCCCTTCCAATTATTAGTATTGTTTACAGATTCTGAGAATACTTTATTACTATATTACTACATTAATTTTTTTCTCCATTTAGTAATTTTATTCAATCAGCAAGAACTTTTCTTTCTAATGTCTTTGTGTCTAGAGGCTTGGCACATGAGGGCATGATGAGAGAGTTCAGTGGATCATCTTCTTTCTTTATTGTTTTTCTTGTGACAAATCTTTAACAGACTCTAGAGAAAGTCATTGTATTTGAAAAAAAAATTAGACATCTCTTCCCTTAGGATTTTTTTTAGAAGATGGATACAATAGTGACTTCCTGACATATGTCAAATAGGAAAAAAACATTTTTACACTCTTAGAAATGCATGTTATCTATGTGATCTGCATTAGACTGGAGTAGGATTGTAGCAATAGGCTGTATTTAGTATTCCTCAATTAATGGCTTACACTATATTAGTGTACCATATTCAGTTCTGATAAATACTCCTTCCATTTAGGAAATGAGTTAAATATGAAAGTTACAGATAAGACAAATTTCTGACTTTGGGCACATTTGAAAAGTATATGGCAATAAAGTAATCTTTTAGTTGAGAGGAATTCCTCCTACCCTGTTAATGGATACCTACTTGGGTCCTCTCTTGAAGGATAGTTCTTATGATCTGGGAAGAAAAGAAAAGGCCCAGTGCAATACATGGCTTTTGTGATATCTTGTGGCATTCAGGTCTTTGAACTAAATTTGTACAGTAAAAGCATTGCTTTTCAAGAGGCTGAAAATGCATTACTACATTCAAAAATTACTTTTTGTTTGTGTTGCGAGAAGACTCAGCCACTCATTTTTACTCTGTACTATGTGCATATTTATTTATTTACTTATTTTTGCAGATGGACTCCCTAACTTAAGAGACTCCTGACCAACTGTGAGGTCTCAAGCAGGCAGAGGGAAAGATATGTCCTGTATTGTTTCCTTTTCTTTGTCAGTCAGAGCAAATCAGTTTTATAATTACTGGGTGAAAAGTTATATATAGAGCATAAGATATAAGGAATGAAAATAAATTAGTGAAAACCTGTTAATATGCCTTTCTACATCAGCAATAGGAATTGCATTGAAACTACTCAGTGCAATATTGTATCAACAATACAAAAATTTTGGACAGAATACAGAAAAATTTGAGCATTAAAAACATTTTTAAAAGGCAAAAGCAAAAAAGGCTCGAATTTCTTATCATCAAATAGATGAATTTGGTAGTTAGGGTTAGCATTTTTTTATGAAAAACAGATTACTCAGTAAAACAGGAAGGTGAGGTGGTAAATTACAAATGTTCGAATGAGTTCTTCCAGAAGGCTTCTGCAGCATAGTACTGAAAAAAAAAATCAAGTTAGTAAAATGTGGTATAGTAGGAAATAGTTAATAGGTCTTTGACTTTTAAATCTAATTTTCTTTGAACTTCAGACTATTTGTCAAAATTTTACCAAATGATCTTCAGAAAAAAATGAAGTCAGTGTACTTAAATGGCTTTTTTCTCAAGGGCATGCTGAGCAGACTTGAACTTTAAAGAAAAGAAGGGATACAAACGTGGGAAGTACTCTGGTAGAGGTGAATACAAAGATGATTGCTGCAGAAGGGGTAAGCATGTACCTATGAGCTGGTAGGCTTAGACAGAGGGAGGAAAAAAAAACTAACCCACAATTTTTTTTTTCCTCTGTACCACAGAATTTAAACTGCAGAATGCACTTCTACTATTTTTGGATGGTCTTAAGTACAAACTGATTTTAAAAGCGACTGGAAAAATGAGAGAGAGAGCTGTCTAATGAATAGCTGTTGAAGAAAATTGTGTAGACACAACCTGTGACTAGTGAGATACTGTCCTCATTTATTACTGACAGGTATTTTGCATGTTCCTTGATGGTAGCAGCTATGGAGACAGCATTACAACAGCAAAGGTGGTAGAGTTTGGCTGAACTGGGTGGGCACAATAAGGTTAACAGCTGTTCTTGCTCTGGAAAATACTCTAGGATGTGATGAGGAGGAATGTTTTGAAAAGTCAGCCTTTTCTGTATAAGGGGCACTTACATTAAAGCTTCTGGTGGTGATTACACCCCAGTTATGTTCTGCCTGGCTCCTGTTGATTGCATTACAGAACGACAATTGAACCTCTGGGTGCTTTATAATGTATATGCTGTTGGTGCATGATGTGCGGTGGAAAGTAATATCCTTCTGCATCCCAATTTTGGACTGAGGAAATAAATGCACTATGCAGTTTTGAGTAATTACTTGTAATCTGTTCATGAATCTGTGTCTCTGCCATTTATTTAAGCATAAGCAAGTCTCTGGTTGCCTTCAAGACTTTGGCTTTTCTTTTAAAATTCTTCCGCAGAAGAATGCTTTCTCTCCTCCTTCAGGAGATTAGTTGCTTGTCTACCTATTCAGCTTGTCATTTCCTGAGAATACAGTTGGTATGCTATTGGGGGCCTCCTGCACAGTGTGCTACAAATGAAGGAAAGGTTCACTTTATATTCATCATGTTATATTTTTAACTAAAAGATTTTTTTGTCTTATTTGATTAAAATACTTTAAAAATTACTTGTTTAAATGTAAAACATAAAAATGTTATTCAATCAATTCATATGTAGATTTAAGTACAGCAGTCCTTGAAAAAGTATTTATTTTTAAACATAAGTATTATCTAGTATAGAAACAGTAAATAAAACCTAATTCCTAACATATGGATCTGGCTCTTCAGAAAGTACATCCAATTCTGAAATGCTGGTGAATTAATTCTTTTGAAGAAGCTAAAAGCTTAAGGAGTCACCTGCTTAATATGCATAGCAAGTGATAACCACTGCATATGACTTCAGCAACAGAGCCAAAGATTATGGCTTGGTGCAATTTTATCAGCACAACCTTTAGGCTTATACTCAAATTTTCAGCTTAGTCTTGTATTTCATTGGCTTCTGGATTGAAAGTGAAACTTATGCCCAATTACATTCCTTAATGGTGGTGGACCCCAGGACACTTGAATGCTTATGTGTGTTTAGGCCTAATCAAGAAATATCTGGAATATAGGGTGTTTCAGAATCAAACATGTTACTGGTTTAATTGATCTCAAATTCAGCCTTGTGTTTTGGCATAATAGTGTGTTTTCACAAGGTGGCCTGCTTTTACTTGCAGAATGTTATAATAGTGTATGGACTCTCTTCTATGCCTTTCCTTTTAGAAAGGAGAAAGGAGAAAAAAAAAAAAAAAAAAAAAACCCTAAACCCCAAAAGAGACTGAGGGTCTTGCATAGCTCTTAATGGAAGAGCTGTGCTTTGTTTTGAGGTTAAAAAGGAAATTTGAAACAAAAGAATGACCAGTTAATAGAATATAGGATGTTTAGGTAAAATAAAGGTATTTAATCCATGATGAAGAAGGTGGCTACTGTCGAGCAAGCACAATGTGAAGAAGGCATAATAACTAATAACTTATTTGTACCTGGGTTATTAGGATAAATCTGCAGATAAGGATATGTGGATAATGGAAGCTTCAAAAGCTGCAAATCTGATGTGATAAATGATTCAAAGTGCAACACATTAGATTAGATTTTAATGTTTGTAAAATGAACGAAACAATACATCTATATGCCAAAACCATATTATCATAAACGTATTTGCCAAACTATAAGACATAAATTGCACTTAAATTTAGTAATCTATGATGGTATGCTTGAATGTATCTTTGTGATTAAATGTGAACAATTGCTCCTTTAAGGTAAAGGTCTGTGTATGTGTGATTAATCAGATTGAAATGACAGGGCGGACAGCTCATGCCATGCCTGGTTATCAGAGTGATTGATTTTAGTCAATGGTGCTGGATGAAAAAAAATCTGTTAATAACTGCAGCTGCAAAACTCCTAATGTCACTGATAGCACAAATCACTTCTCACACTCCTATTATCTGGCTCATTTGCAGATATGGAGCACACAAACCAATGCAGTGGAACGCAAAATTATAACGTACAGATTTATGCAAGAGGGATGACTGCAAAGCGCATTGCATGAACAGTGTAAGAAGTCGAAAATTGCTGCTGTTGTAGCTGTCATAGGCATGTTATTTTCTTTGGTATATGTGGAGATTTTGCTGTCAGGTTTTTATCCTCCACATTGTTTGTGCTGTACCTCTCTTCTTGCTTAAAATAGAAAATCAGTCACTGAACCTGGATGCTATTAAGTGTTCTTAGAATAGTTCTTAACTGAGTTGGCTGATTTGCACTTTCTGATGAAGGAACATGTGGTTGTTTATTGCAGGCTCTGAACAAACATGTTTTCCCAGAATCAACTAATAAGATTACTAATTGCATTTTATCAACAGAATTTTTTATCATAGGTATATTCATTCCATCTAATATTTATCTTTTTAGTTGTGTTTTCAGTTTGAAAGATATGGAGTTTATCTACATCAAACATTGTGTCTTGTCTGCATTTTGCAGGGGTTAACAGAGAATGCTGATGTCTTATGGACTTCACAGGAGAAGGTGGACAACAAATAGTCTCAAGTATTTGGTAGGGTCGTTGTCCTAAATCCAGTCTCTTACTAGCCTTTCTCCATTAGCTTTTCATCTGCATTTCCCCACTGGCCTAAAGCAGCACATATCTCCAAACACAAAAATCTTTTTTAGGGTTCTTACAGTACCTTGTCCCCCAAGAATTCACAGGTTCATCTATTTTCAGGAAGCACATACAGTTACGGTCTGAAATGCTGTGGGCTCTTGGTTTTTTGAAATGATAAAATAATCCTTTGCTTTTTCAAGCTTCTCCCTTGTGCTCTGTAGGCAAGTAATTCTACTGCAAAAGTATTTATGTGAAAAATCCCAGACTTACTAATGTGTATGCTATTTCATCACACTGCTGTTTAGTTCTGTCTGGTATTCTGCAGAAGACCAGAGTGTGCTTGTAGGGATAGTTAGCCCCAATATTTCATGCATATAAATGATAGGGGAAAAAATGTTTGGTTCAAGGAAGCAGAGATGATTCTTGCTTAGCTGGATATTAAAGCACTACTATCATTATTATTTGTTCTTATTTCTCCAGAGGATCTGTGTCTTGATTAAGATTCTGTTGTGGTAAGTGCCTCTATCAATCACAGGGAGATCAAGTCCTTGCCGGAAGATGTGCATATAAAGATACCCCATACAGAAGCATGCCTTGAAGGAGCTTGATGGTAATTTCATAGGTGCCAAATATATTAATGAGAGTTCAGGTAAAATGGCATGTTTCTGAAGTCTGAGACATTTCATGATAAATGCTCCAATTTATTTATTTATTTATTTATTTTAATTACACCTATGATCCTCACAGGAATAATTGTGATGCAAAAACAAAGGACTTACCTGACTTTCAGATTTCTGACTTTCTGAACTTTGGATATTGTCCTTTAATATTTTGAGTAAGGTTGTTTAGGAGTTCTCTGTTAGGTGCTTTCATCAAAGGAATGAAAAACTGAAGATGAATCCTTGCCACTAGTGCAGTTTACTTAGGAATTTACTCAGGATTTATCCTTTAATCTAAGGGTCATAACATTTTAAATAACATGTTCTAGTATTCAGACTGGACCCAATTGCCCTCTTAACAGCTGATAACTTTAAAATGCTGTTAGCCACAGATACCCATACGTTACCTTCCCTCACTTTCCTTTTATAGAAATGATGAAATTTGAACTTTACTGCAAATATGCTTTTGTCTTTTGTTCAAGCAAAAGAGTAAGAGTTGAGTATAAGCCTGCTCATGTGTAGTTCCTGAGTTCACTGCTTGATCTGTTTGCAGATGTGGCAAACCAAGATATGTTTAAAATACTGCCAGTTGTTTTTATGTGTAAGAAGAACCCCATCCATGAAGGAATCTGAACTAGGATGACAAGAAAGGAGTTCTTGGCTGCACTCTTTTGCTAACATCATTAAGCCATTGCCATAAGATTGCATGAAGATGCACCACCCAAGGAATTTTAGATAAAATGTCACAGTTTGACACTGAATGTGGGGCATATATATACACGTCCATTGCATTTCACAGAGCATCCACTCTCTCCAGGCACAGCTGCAGGACTCTTCATAAATAAATAACCTCATGTAAGACAGATTATGTTCCTCAGATATCAATCACTGGTAAATATCGTGTTCCTATTTACGATGTAAGAATACTAAATGGAAACTCATGAAGATTTCAGATTGCCATTATATTTACAGTCCTGGGGCTTACTGCTGAGAATTATTGGATGTCTTTGCCTCTGAATGTGGGCTGAAAGCTGCAGTGGGATACTCATTCCTAGCTTTCCTCTCAGATTTTCAAATCAAGGCTAATTGTACTTCTTAAAGCCCTACCTATAAATCACTGTAAATATTGCTAAAGGATTCCAAACTTTGTCAGATGGGGTCAGTGAGAGAACAAAAGCTCAAACTCATCCTTTCCTGATTGCATATCTGGAAAATGTTTGAGAACAAAGTGTTCTTAACATTGTGTGATTACAGGGACTAAATGTAATGGGGGAGATGGAGGGGAAAATGTCAAAAAGACACCTGGAGCATTGGAGTGCCTTCTAGTATCTGCACAACAAAAGGGCAGTTTTGTCATTCCCTTTCTCTTACTGGGCCATCAGCCCTTTTTCTGTCAGTGGTCAGACATTCCCCAATTCCACCTGCAGGTAATACATCTCTTCATGTAGTGATATCAAGAAGCAGGGTTGTTTTAACCCTGAATTCTTGCCATCTTTCAGAGGCAGAGTCTTACTTCTTTGCAGTCTTGAATGCTTCCCTCACCAGCCACTGTTGTCCATTGGCCAAAGTAAAGGTGAGAGATTGCAAACTAATTCAGGAATTGTGTTGGAGACTGTCAGTGTTTTGAATGAAGCCACAGTTGAGTGTTCTGGGATAACTCTAAATTTCTTCAATATGACTGCAGCTGCTGTTTCATTCCTTATTAATTTTGGCTTATTTATAAATAGTCCCAGACAAGTTTCAATACTTCTTTTTTATGTTCTATTCTATTCTGTTTATTCTTACAGGGAAAAATACAGTTAGAATATACAGACTCCCCTCCTCCTCCATTATTTAGTACAACCCAAATTAGCTTGTGATCATTTCTGTTGAATTGTAAGAATAAGGAAAAAACCAAACCTTGTGAAATAGTCTTTGGTTTTAATTGTTGTTTTTAATTATTATTTTTATTATAGAATAATATAGAGGGATATTTGTCATCATTAACCTTCTTAACATAATTGTTCTTATTTTACGGTTGGATTACTTTAGTTCTGGAGCATCCTCATTAAATAGCGAAAGGATGATCAAAACACAGGAGTATCCCAGGAGAACAGTATCGGCAGAATCAAAACCATCTTGGCCAAAATGTGAGCTAAGAGGAGTACACAGCATTTCATTACCCTGGTTTATTCCAGGTACCCTGGAAGTATTCCTGTGAAGGGGTATCTAGCCAAGGCAACCAACCTGGTAAGAGAACCACTGAAGCTTATTGTAGCCATCTTTATCCTTAATGAGCTTTAATGTGATGTTGTAGGATTCAGGTTGACCAAAATTCAGATGTTTGTTGAGGGACAATTGTTTTCAACTGGCATACAACAAATAAGATTTTTTCATAAAATTTTTTTACAATTTCTATTCTGAGTTAAGGCTAGAAAACATTAATTTCAATGTGCTTCTTAATTTGTCATTTTTGTGGTAATGCTCTACTTCATACAACATCGTGGCAAGTACCATGGGCTTCATAACACAGCCTCCTGAATTTTCCAAGAAGATTGCTTCAGTGTAGGGAAAAGCTTATTATTTTGCTATTAGTTTCTATTACAGAATAAATAATTTCCAGATAAAAAGTGATTTAGCTTACCAGGGAAATGCACAGCGTTTTCAAGTGTAGAAATCAGAAGCTTATTTTTATCACTTGTATGAAACAGTCACTAGGAGAAAACCATTTATGAATTGAGAAAGGGAGGTAGAGACACTTTAGAGGTATATTCAGCCAATTTTGATTCTCTTAAATTATCTTAGGTATTTTCAATCATTTTTCTTCAGTGGATTCATATTTCAGACAGTATTTCTGACAATCTATTTTATGCTTCATTGACCACAAGGTTTGAAATTCTAGTTCATATAGGCACAGTAGTGTCAAATTTGTAGTGATAAATGGATAACTTAAAAAAATTTTAAATAGGTCTCTGTTGTTTAATTTGAGATCTGTAATTTTTTTTTTGTTCATTACTTCTGCTATTTTTCTGTCTAGGAAAAAGTGATTAAAAGAGACAGAGGGAGCAAGGTGCTTTAGACTCGTCCATGTGAAGAAATGGATTGTCCAAGGGAGGGTAAATGTACTCATGCTGTCTATTCATTTTTTTTTTAACAAAATTAATGTTATAGTTTTCTGAATTTTTTCTTTTTTAGTGAACCAACACTGCTACTCTTGGGAATCTATTTCAAATATGCAACCGAGGATTCATTATAGGTTGTATGCTTGCTAATGTTATTTTCATAAGCAGAGATCTTTTATTTAGATGTATTATGAATTAAATTTCTTGACTTTCAACAGAGTAGTGGTGTTGCTAAATTATAACCTCCTTATATTTAAAGTGATAATACCTCCTAGCATTTTTTAAGTATGTTCCACTACCTAATTGTAAGGAGGAGGAAGCTGAAGAGGAATTTATGCACCCGGAAAATGCTTCTATTTTAGTATGTTCCCTATTATTCTTTAGCCATTTTATAACAAACCATATATCTTCAAAAATGGGCCCTGAATCTCAAGTTAGTCATGTTGCTTTCCTAAATCTACAGAAATTTGCATTTTATATTACTCATGTAAAATAATTCTGATCCCAGTCCTTAAGATTGTGTAGATTTTTTTTCTTGAAATTGGTGGAAAATATTCCTAGATTTTCATATGCTGTCATATCTGGGAGATTCCATTTCTTACATAGACTGCAATTAACTAGAGAAGACACGGAATGGGATTATAATATGTCAAGAGGCAAAGAAGGGAGTTGCCTACCTGTGGTCAATGAACAAATAGCTCAAGAGAGCTGAACAGTACTGTGTTATATCTAAAGACAATACAGAAAAGCAACTATTCCTTAAAGTGGAATAAAGAGCTTGCTTCTGAAGCCAGTGAGTGACAATTTAAAGGCACGGTGTGAGGAATAGGACTACTCCCCTTATTTGGGTCTTTGGCTTGTATGTACTTATGTGTATGTAATTTCCTTGTGTATATTTTGTGTTGCAAACTATTCAAGTTTCTGCTTTTCGTGTGTATCAAACCTATGTTTTCCCCAGGAAAATCTATTTGGTGTATGTTTTTGATTGCCATTTGTCCAGGAAGCCATGATAGTGAATCATAGGACCATAGAGTATCCTTAGTTGGAAGGGACTCAAGGATCAACTCCTGACTCCACATGGGCCAACCTAAAAGTTAAACCTAATGTCTAAGAGTGTTGTTCAAACACTTCTTGAATGCTGACATCCTTGGATCCATGACTTCACTGTGGAGCTTGTTTTAGTTCCTGATCACATTTTCAATGAAGAACATTTTCTGAATCAGGGTCAAAGAATACCATGTTGGAAGGGTTCTCAAGGGTCACCTGGTCCAACCATTCTTAGCAAAAGCGCTATCTCAGCAAGATGGCCCAGCACCATATCCATCCAAAGTGTCCAATGTTGAGGAAATCACCACTTCTCTGGTGTGATTCCAATGCCTGATTGCTCTCACTGTGAAAAATTTTCCTCGTGTGAACAATCAGAATCTCCTCAGGAGTAACTTGTATCCATTAAACCTTGTCTTTTTTGTATAACTGCTTATAAGAAGTGCTATAAAGAGCTTCCTTTTACAGTGGTTCCAAAAATCTGATTGTTTCTAGAAATGCTAAACTGTTTTGTTATAGTACAAACAGAAAATCTTTTAGTTAAGTAAAGATGAAATGTTTCAACTGGCACATATTGATGTGCAAATGTGCGTGTATATATACATATTCATATATGTCAGACACAGTCTGATGTATATAATACTTAAAGATGAGTAAGTGAGAAATAAAACTTACGTCATGAACCATGATAATAATGTGCTAAAACTTGAACAGAAATTCCAGAATAACCAGGTGACACTTTGTCCTTAAAATTCTAGTGGAAAAGCTACTATTTTACCATTTTCCTTGCTGTTACAAATTCAAGAAAGATCTTTCATTAAAAGTAGGAAAAAAGGGGAAATAAAAGTACACAAAACCTTCGCTTTGGGATTTTTTCAGCAAGACTTACTCTTGGATTTCAGAAGGCATGTGCATTTGAGGAAATGTTGGTTGGTATTCCAAAGTATGCTGACCTTACCACCATAAGTTATTAATATCAGGAATTGCCTCTAATACTACTATGAGATCACTATCCCACTCTCAGATTTGACTATATTTGGCCAACAAGTTAAAAAAATCACTGTACCTAGAAAACCCTCATGAGCTCATCAAGCCTAATTTCCTAAGAAATTAGGCCAAAGTGTTAAGACAAAAAGATATGGCGCTTTTAAGAATGAACTTGAAAATGTGTTTAGCATTTAGTGTTTTCAAAGAGACCTAAAGATTTTTTTGGGGCTGAGAGTGAGAATTGATTGCTGGTGAATAGCATATATAATTCGTCAGTTGTCCTCATGTAGTTTGATACTTGTGAATTTGTAACATAGGCAATGACACTTTAAAACAAAATGATTCTCCTCCTCTTCTTTTTCTCACTGATTTTCTTTAACTTCATCTGTGTTGCCAGAAAGTAGCTGGAAGGAAGGGAATTTGGATGAATTTATCTGTCATGATGGGAGAAGAAAGGGAAAGAAGAGCTTCTAATGTTTTAGCATGCATTAGAATGTTAATAGACAATTATCATAATTAAATAAAAACATTCTGGTTTCTTAGTAGCGTGCCAGTTTTCAAAAAGCAAGTATTCCTTGCTGTCTCTTACTTGAGAGATATAAATCAATTTGTCTACTAAATCCAGGAGATGTCAAAGCACATGTTTTATTTATCATGGTGTGTTCATCTATTTGTCTTTTCCTTTATTGAAAATGTGGGTTGGTTTGAGATTTGAAATTGTTAATTTTCTACCCTCTCTCTCTACTTGAATGTTCTTTATCTCCATGTGCAGTCAAAGAAGCATGAATATAAGCCTCCATGCTGTGCGTATAAATAACTCCTCTAGCAACTGGAAAGAATTAAAGCACGGCATTAGCAGCAAAAGATGCATTAGTTGGAATGGTTTACCCAGGATATGCTAACTGAGAAACTTGTATCTATTTAAGAAAGATCTAATTAGGATTCTTTTGTTACATAAACTAAACCATATTATTATAATGAAACATACATAAAATAATGAATAGAACATAATTTTTTATAATTTCATTCAAATTAGATAACTTAAAGGTAATTTCTGCCTTTTAAGCATTTAGCTTCATGACATTTCCTAGCAATTCACCAATTGTAATGCCTCAAATGTTTGCCATTATTAGGAAACATTTAATGTAAGATTAGATCAGTCATAAATATTTTATAGGGGGAAAATATATTATTTCAGGTACATCCCAACATCTTTATGCCTGTAATTCTGTGCATCTCCATACAAATAAAAGGGATGCTCTGTTAGCATATTGCACTCCTACTACATCCTTCTGCTATGGGTGAGTCAGTCTTGAAACAATTTGAAGATTGTCTTGATTTTGCTTCCAAAGTCTAAAGCTAGATACATTTTGGGATGACTTCTCTTCCCTTTCTCTATATTGTCATCTCAGTAGCCTTTGAAGTTAAGCTATGGCTGTTCCCAGGCATTTGAAGATCTGTCTTTGACTGTCCATAGTGTGGTTCTGCCTGGCGCAGTAAGGGACAGGTCTGGCAGCTTCCTTGCTGTTTTTGTAGACCACTATGACAGATATGTCATTTTGGTTTATTTTGTAATGAAAAACTGAAGTACAAAGATGTTAAGTGATGGTGTGGGGTTTTAAAGGGCTGTGGCATGGAGGTGCTTTGCTCAGTACTTTTAATCACCTTTAGAACCGTAGCACTGTTGAGGCATCTGTTTTCCTTCCCAGGGAAGACAAGATTTGCACCATGGCATCCCATATGAGTAGGAAAAAATAGTCTTCCTGAATCAAGCCAGTAAAGGGGAAAGTGGAGCCAAGGAAACTGCATTTCATTTCATATTTAACAGCCTATTATGCCAGGATTGCTGCAAACATAAATAATTTAAATTTTAGGCACACATTTTAAGAAAAAAAAAGTGAATCTTCTGAGGAAACAAGACATGTTCTGTAGGGGTGTTTCCTCTTAATTCTCTTTGCTTTTTGGGTCAAGGAACTGCACACCAACATGCTTCTGGTGCATTGTGCCCATATCCCTCCTGACTATACTCTCATTTTTATGACCCAAAAAGCAGTCCCAAAAGCTCCTTTCTCAGGGGCTTATGACATGTGTCTGGGTTGTGACTCACCTGCAGCATTCCAGGCATCCCATAGGTTGGTGACCACACAGCTGTAAGGACACCCTGTCATACAGCAAATACCTTAACTGAGGAACTCTTGATGTGAGCCCTAAGCAGGAGCTGGGCATGGGCAGCAGCAGCCTGGTGTGGAGCGTCCTAGAGAACACTCAGGGTTCTACAAAGCAATAACACACCTCAGAAGAGATGCTTGGTAAGATTCTCTGCTGTGTGTTTTAGGGGTGTTCTTTGCTGTAGAAGTTTATTAAACTTGAAGGAATCATAGTGCAGTGTCTGCTCTGGAGCTTGCCTGCTCCTTTTATTCTCTTGCTATCTGAGGACAAAAGAATGCTGGGTGATTCTATTTGGATCATACATTAACTAAATTTCTATCAATGACTTAAAATATAAAAAATACTAGCTGCTAAAGAAAGAATAGTGTTTCACAGAATCATTTAAAACTGTCTAACCAAATGAAATTAGCAACAATTTTTTAATGGGTTATTCTTTAGTTTATGCCCATCTTGTTTTCTGCAGTTTTGTGTGTCTGTAAGTTCTGCTAAGTCTGTTTTTGTTGATAGGCAATATTGATCTTACTTTGAAAGTTTGATTTGCTTCCTATGAGATTTCTTGAAATATAGTAGAAATTTAGTTACGACTTAAGCTTAAAAAATCCCACTTCGACTGTTTTGTTACTTCTGTGATAACCTTAAAAATCTGTGTGATCCTCATGCTACCACCTAAGTGTTGAAGCAATAGCATTTCTTTTAAAAATGAACACAATTATTAAGAAAGATAAGGGACTAAAATAATGAAAGATTAAAAAAAATATTCTTTTGTAGAGCATGGGATTCTTACGTTTTTAAAATAGTTTTAGCTGCATACTTGGCAGCAACTTCTTAAAATTTTATTTGCATTTAGCTGTGGATTCCCCTTAGTCATCTATACTAATGCAAGCAGCAGTCCCCATTCAATGTACCAAAGGCTTTTATTAAGTTGTAAGGCCAAGAATAGTCTCTTTGCTTTTTAAGTCTTCCCTTTTGTTGTCAAACACATATTGGAAAGAGGGAGAATGGGCTGGCAATGTCCGTTCTTGGTATTTTATGAAATGCTGTTAAAAATCAACAGTATGACAGAATTTATTTCCTTCCAGCAGATACAAAAGAAATATAAAGTTGTTTACAATAACACCATTTTGTCATTTATTTCCCTTTCTTCACTCTATGATAAACACAGTATTTCTTGTGTAAGAAGACCATTTCTCTTCCTCATACACCCTGTGAAGTAATAACAGCCATTAGTTCCTTGGTGCCAGTTCTGTTGGTACTAATGAAATCTCTTCTACTTATTTATCTTGTGGTTAACTTTACTTTGGAGCCTTGGAATGACATAAACATTGATTGAAACTTTTCATAGGTTTTGTGCCTGAGCTCTTTCCCACATTGGCTTCTTTGCTGCATACATTCAGGCCACAGCCTGTATCTCTTTAGGTGTGTGTGTTTGAGGTCTCTCCTTTTCACCAGAAGTCTCTTTTGACAATACCTGTGGGAACGGTGTGTTTAACCTCTCCACCCCAAAGTTTAATTTCAGCAAAACTAACAGTTCAGAAAGTGATTAATGAGGGTAGTAAGCAGGCTGACAAGGCAGATAGTATTGACTTCATTAACCTGTTTAACTAGGGAACTGGGTAAAAAAACCCCATAAAAATTAGATGTAACCTCTAATGCTTCCTTGTCATGTGGTATAGCAAGTGGGAATCACTCACAGTAAATTATAGTTCCAAAGAAAATGTATGCCATTATGACAAATGTGATATAAATGGGTAGATAGGCTGGCTTTCACTGCTGCCTTTTACTAAGTCATTGTCCTGCCCCAGATTGGCTGTACTATAGTGATTCACAGATAATTTCTTGTAATGAATGAGCCTAATTCTGGTGGAATTTGGAAATTGGTAGTAAAGCTTGTTTTTAAAACACTTATTTATTTCTTTTAGTGATACAGTAGAAGATGAAACTAAAATAAGAACAGAAGTCTCCTCCTTTTCTCTTTCAAATTCTATTGGGAAGAACACAACATTTGACTCTCACATCTTATAGAGGTATAAACAGGCAGATGTCCCTCTGATTGCAATCTCCATCTTAATTAATTAGAAAAACTGAGGAGCTATTTGGGTTTGTATGTTGTTTGAACCAGAAGTTAGAGATTAACAGTCTCATCTGTAGTGGTGTTTTTCTGCATCTTGGAAGAGAAACAGAATTGGAAAGACTCTTAACTTTTGGGTTAATTTTTATAATAAAAGTAATTTTTTTTGAAACTCAAGTCAGGAAATGGAAAAATGAATGTTCTCAGGGTAACACTAGCTCAGCCTCTTTGTACAAATAGTAGATTTCTAAAGCTTATTACATTACAATTTGTTTTGCTCTGCATGGAAGAAATTCCCTTCCTTGCAAGGTATACACTGCCTTCCTGTACACTGTCAATAGCTAAACAGTACTAATAGCAATTATAAAAGGATCGGATGTACAGTTCAATTAGTAGAAGTGGGTTTTAATTTCCTGAGTCTTGATTGGGGATGATATTGATGTAACCTTAACTGTGTATATGTTTTGAGATATAAATATAAAACAATACATCAGGAAAATGTCATCAAACACGAGTGAGATTTGCTAGACTGTGTATCCCTCTGACACAAGAGCAAACACAAAGAAATAAGCAGCTAAGTAATTCTATATCCTGTGCTTCACTCAGGTCTGCAACGCAGCCTTATCTTCCTCCTTTCATCACACACAGCTCACATATCACTACTCCCCCTCATGCAAACAATTTTGTTATCAGCCACAATTATTATTTGCCAACACGCTGAATAGAAATTATAAAACTGCAGTTTATAAATTAAAATTGTCATGTAGTTCAACCACACTCTGCATATTTCTGCTCATGAGTTGTGCTGACTAGTGCAAGCTCTGCACTAGATCCTGTGGAAGGGCTTTTTAAAGTTCTCGGGGTTTTCCTGCACTCCTGAGAGCCGCAGAGGTGCCCTCAGCATTGAGTGTGCTGCCCTCTGCTGCTGCGTCCCTGCTCGCTGGGGCCTCTGCCCGGCAGGGCCGTGAGCCGCTTCGCAAGGCCGGGGCTGATGGAGATGAGGCCAAGCAAGATGCAGATCTGCCTGCAGCACAGCAGAGAGGCAGGCCTTGGGCTGCCTCTTAAATACAGCTCCCGAGCTGAGGGGCAGAGGCAGCAGCGCTTTCCCCAGCAGTGTTACTGGAGCTAGCCGTGAGCAGCTACAGCCCAGGAGGGGCTAGGAGAAAGGCTGAGGCTGCCTCTGTGCCTCAGGCAGGGCTCTGTCATAACCTTTCTCTCTAGAGAGGAATTCTCTATGTAAATAGAGTTTAATTACTGTCTCTTCACTCCCTATTAAGAAAAGGTGAGAGAATGGAACCAGGACATCTGGAATTGGCACCAGTGGGAAATTATCCCAGGTAGCGTTTATTGGCCACTTCTGAATGCATACAGTGAGATTTGCCATCATCAGAAAAGAAAACGTGGGTCTGAACATTGCAGATCTGACAATTCTGATCATAGTGACTAATGCTATCAGGGGAAAGGGAGAAGGTGGTGCCTTGTGTGGGGAAATAGAGGTGAATGAAAACTGAGCTAGAGAAAAGTCAACTTTGAGAATGCCTTAAACACCCTCAAGTCATGTAAAGGACCTATGTCAACTCCAGAACTTCTGCGTGGATTTCAGAAAATAAGCTCCCATCCAGAATTTGACATTTCTACTGCTCCCTGAAATTGTACATTTCCCCCTCCTGTGTTAAGGTTCATGAGCTGCAACAGCAGCCTAAGTATTTCATCTTTCTTTTCTCATTTTGTTTCTGTAGGAGTTGGGAAGCTGAGTTGTTTAACATATGAAAAGTGAATAGTTAAGAGACCTCAGTTCCTTCCTTAATGGTAGCTAATAATGAGGAGGAGACTTGCATTTGTTGATTTTTGTTAAGAAATGTGAGAAAGAATGGAGATAAAAGTAGTTTTCTCCTTTGTTTCCACTGGAAAAGAATAGCAAATAGGCTGTGATGTAATATTACTAATATTGGTCAAAGAAGAGGATATATTACAACAATTTAGTTCCACAGGTTCATTAAAGAATGGCTAATTGAAGGTCAAACAGTTAAAATATGTGCCCTCAGGAATCTTTTTGTCGTTGCAGTTCATCTTATGGAATGGTAACTTTTGCTTCTTCTCAATATTAATAAGGTGATCCATTTTATTTCCTAAAAATGAATTAAAGATGGTGAATTTTCCTTTTTATAGAAAGATAGCAGAAAGAATATTAGAAAAGAACAAGTCTAGAACTGTTATTTGGGTATCTTTCTGTCTGTGATAAGAGCCCCTGTGGTGTTATATTCAGAGACATTTATTCACTGTCTCAAAGTGAATCTTTTCTCAAAGATCTAAATTTCAGTTGTCAAAACTTTCTCCTTTCAGATATAGCAACAGAAGGCTTTAAAGCTATGGGAATAACCTTTGGCTTGCATTAAAATGCATATCTCCACAGACTTTAAACTCAAATCAGACTGCTTTCTACCCAATAGATGTTGCAGGTAATACAACATAGTTCAGAAATTCTTTTCAGAGCCAAGCCTTGCCCAATTCACCACCACACAGAATATAAGGTGAAAGAAGAACCCTCAGTACTCCTGGCAGACACTTACAACCCCTTTTGTTTACACTCCCTTGCGTTGGCTCTTTTTCACTCTACATCAAATTGCATGTCTTTGGCAACTGGTGCTTGTTTCCATGTCTCTTGTAAACTGAGTTACTCAGCTGTCTCTTGGTTTCATGGCACACAACACTTTTGCTCCAATTTTGCTTCCTTTGTTTTGGCTGGTGTTCTTAAGAATTCTTAGTGTTTTTCTGTTTCAGAAGTGGAGGTCTCTGAAAACACAGGCAAGTCATCACAACTGGGTGCAGCATGACAGTTTTGTTGGCTGTGAACACACTGAGGAGCTGTAACATGAGGATTGTACATCTCTGAGAAATGTAGATGTGTGTGAACAGCCTTGGCTATGGCCCGTGTGTGCATGCACACACCATCTCTCTGTGCAGGCCACCTTAATTCATGTGATGCAGCTTTTCTCCTACACAAGAGGTTTCTGGGATCATGACTGTTCATAACGATCTTTAAACATTAAGGAATGGTAATCCAGTGTCCTTGCAGGCATTAATTATCATTTTGGTTTCAACTGCATTATGGATATGTTGTGTTCATTTCAGTCTAAGGACTTCTGTTAGATATCAGACAGAAAATGGCCTTCACAAGTGATGTGCTCCTGTTTCTCATAAAGCTAATGTTCTGAAAGAAGCTTTGCTCAGCCTTCCAGCGGCAGTGCCACAGCAGTCATATAATTCTCCCAGAGAACTGAATACTGTGGGGAGAGTGTGTTAACGTGCTTTTGAGCAGGACATATAAGTGTCTTTAACTGAAAGAAATTATTCAGTTATTTTTACGTATGTTGAAAAGGAGCAGCCTGACACAGTTCGTTCCATCATGGACAGTAGAACAACCATGTTGTACTATTCTACCAAACCAGAGAACTCATCCTATCCAAGTCTTCACTTGTATCGCACTGTGCAGAGTTTTTTTAATCCAGCATACACATTAAGAAGGAACAGAAACAGAACAAAAAACCCACAAACCCTCAAGGTCAGTCTGTCTAAATAATGACAGGCAATACAAATGCATTTTATACATAAACAGAAAAGGAGTGGGGAAGGTCTTTCTCATTATGCCAAATGGCAGTCTGGCTATGATTTAATGCATTTGAAATTAAGTCTGTCTCTTCAGCTGTACATTTTTACTAGGTCTGCAGAACAGACTGGCAGACAGTGTGAGCAGATGCTTCTGGTTGGATCAGGATAAATTTCTTTGTGCTGGCTTTTTTGTCTGATAAAAACTTTGGAATCTTTTTGCAGTAGTGAGCTTTAGGTGTTTTCCAGATGAAGTGTTGGACCAAATGAGCCTACTGGTGTATCATTGTAAGGAGTCTGTAAAGGCAACTTTTGTTTAAAGATCTCTGCTTACTGCATAAGTAAAGAACAAATATGACTCTATGACTTCAATATCTTTCTTGTTCTTTCAATTTTCTCATGGCACCTAAAAAAAATGTTGTTTTTCTTGTGAATTCTTGAGATCTTTTTCACCCAGTCAGTGCAACATCTGGTCCTTTAGGGATTTATAGTATGTGAAATCAACACCTTATTTCATAAGGAACCCAAAAAAAGGAGATTATGGGGTTTTTTTGGTTTTTTTTTTTGTTTTTTTTTGTTTTTTTTTTCCCAGTGTAGGATCAGCTGCTAGTCAATCTTTACTGATACTGAGGGGGAAAAAAAAAAAAA
>VWYP01031430.1:172727-202414 GCA_013400435.1 Pycnonotus jocosus
TTTTTTTTTTCTTCAGAATTAGGAGAAATAGTAACCTACTCTTTTTCCTGATGCCTTATGTGTGTGTGTGTGTGTGTTTCTGAACAGTCCTGGTGGTAAGATATTTATCAATAGTCAAATTCATAAAGTCCCAGATCCCTGTATCTATCCCACAAGCAGACCTTGACAACAATGACCTTTCCGCGGAGAGTGGGGGAAACATATTATGCAACCATTTATTATGAACTGTCATCTATCATACTTAAATATGTAAGAATAAAAAACCACCTCCAGAATGACGCAAGGCACAGTATAGCCAAAATCATGGCTGAGTACCATTGACCAAACATAGTAGTGGTGTGGTTCATTATTGTTGATTTGAACAGTTCAAAAGCTTGATTTTTACTTTAAACCAGAAGATTAGCTAGAATCTCTGAGAAGTGATTATGCTTCCTGAAAAATTCAAATAAATTGAACTTAATGGAAAGGAACAAAAAAAAAAATCAAAGAAAAAAACCCCATGAAAAACAAAAACAAAAAAAGAATGGGAGTTTTAAATGCTCTTCTTGATAACTCTATATGCATGATTTTTCTTTGTTCCTCTTTTTTGTTCCTGTTCTTTTTTTATATACTTAGAAGCTTTGTTATCTGGGTCTTTAGTTTTTCCCGCTCCTTTCATATCTTAGCTACTCTTTCAGCAAGAGTTTATGGCCTGTGAGCCAATTGCCTTTTTCTTCTTTAATTATGGAAGCTGAAGGCCACTTTGCCCTGAGTGCTTAATTGAAGGAGGACCATGCTTGCTTTTTTGTTCCTGCCTAGCCTGCCAAGAGTATGGTGCACTGCACAGAAGAGACAACAGCTTCTTTAGTGATTTCTTTTTAACTAGCATCCTGAAGTAAAAGGGGGAGTTAATAAGGAGATTATAGTACTCTGTCCCTTGTTTAGGAAGGATTGTGATGGCCCAGTCTAGGTTAGGTATATGTAGAATGTTCTTCAGTTTTTCTTTTACCTTGGTAGAAGATATGAACAATACATTTTTTTAAGGAGTTCACTTAACATATCCTGTGTCTCTCTCTTTTTTCCCGTACTAAAAGGGGGAGTGGTTATATTCACAAAGAAATCTCTTACTTTCTACTCTTTCATCACTAAGTGATATTTTTCTCATTAATTTATTTTGAAAGAAACATATGTGTGGTTACTGCAAGCTGATTTGTCCTTTTATATGCCATTCCTATAAACCAGCCAGAATGTGACTTTGAACAATAATTATCTCTATTCAAGTTTTATTATTTATTTGCCTTTGTATATTTGCTCAATTTGATATCTGAATGAGTCACTGTTTTATAGAAGGCATGTCTTTAAAATTATTCAATACACCAGTAAGATTTCTAAGCAGGGAATTTGAATTACTCTCACAGTATTTATGCTAAAGTGACAATCAGACACTCTAGTTCTGCCCTGAGATACTTGCTAAATTGGTAGTGGGATTGAACTTGGCTCTGACTTTTCAGAACATGCAGATCTTATGGCTGAGTCATGAAGGGTGAACTGTCACATATCAAAGCTTAATTATTGCTTAAGTTTATCCTTCAATCATTCTCTGATTTTCTCATCAGAGATTTTTTCCTTTTCTAAAGGAAAAATATTTCCTCTTGTGATGCCTTTTGTTTTCCCAAGAACAAATCCAAGGATGCCAAAGGAAGCTGTGGTTGCAGTTTAGTGACAGAATACAAAAATAAAGTGATAATTAAGTTATGCTCTGAATATTGGTTATAAATTACGTTGTCTCATGTAAGCACTTGGGATTTCTGTTGTCTTTTTCTTTTTAATGCATCATTTTTTTCACAATATTGGAAGCCTGGCCATGTGCATAGATTTTCTTATCTAAGGATAGCAGCTGTTTACTGGAGGATGAAACTAGTTGTTCCTTTCTCAAGCAATGTCTGTCACAAGGAGACAAAAATGTGTGTATGACTTGATTTGTTTTCATAATGACGAATGTAGTTTAGTTAGGAAATTGATTACAAAAATAGAAACCAGGCTTTGAAAAGCAATTTGAAGATATGGTGTAGATCTGTTATGATCATTTTAAGGCTACTGAGAATATTTAACTTGCGTAGTTAATCTTTTCAGTGTCTAGCAATAATGTTAATGTGGGAAGCCAATGTTGAGAGTAGGATGCACGCTTGGCTGATATGCACCCAAATTATATGCTAACTACTTAGTGCATTATTTCCATGGAATGAGTACATAGAATGCAAATGTAATATAAAGCTGAGACATTAATCTTCTTCAGAATATACAAGTATCAGCACAGAAGAGCAGTAATCTCATTTAGGCTTCAAATAATGCTGAGAGAAGATTTTGACTCTCTACTGGTTTAGAGGCATAGCAACAATTTGAGAGTCAGGATCTATCAGATTCAGGCTACCCTTGAACCATGTTTCAAATCCCAGCCTTGAAATATCTCAAAGCCTAGGCTACAAGAAATATTCCTTGTATCAAGGGAGTACTGTCTTTGTATGACCCAGACAGGGACTGAGCTGTGTGTCATGCTATCCCTTCACTCCTTCATGTGATCAGTGTTGTTCACTGTTACTCTGTATTAATTCTGACCAAATTAAGGAAGCATCCTCTCTGTAGCTAGGGAAGAACTCTCTACCTGTTGATATCAACAAACTATTTGGTGTTTATTTTACAAAAAATATGCACGTTGCCTAGGCAGACCAGTTACTTCAGATTTGCTCAAGGCTTTGATAATGTTCTCAGTACACTGCTGCCTTTGAAAATTCTTCCACCAAGTGAGGAAATGAAGCAGGTGTCATTTCAACAAATAAACAAGTATATGAGAAAAGTAAAATTATCTTGGTCTTAAATATGTTAGTTTGCCTTTTAGCATGCTACCCCTTCACTTTATCTGAGGAGACCAACAGAATGTCTACAGATTCTTTGCAGGCTGAGTCTCTCTCATTCTATGAAGACTCAAGACTTTGTCAGGTCTCTGTGCTTCTCAGGTGCTGCAACACCAATTTTCAAGGCACTGCTTTGGGATATTTGGATACACATTGTTGGTCATGGGGGACCTGGGATGCCTCATGGGTATTTTTGTTTGTTTGTTTCCAATTCTATAGTGCTGTTTTGCTACACTGAGTACAAGACTTCTCTGGGAGATGGGGGGCGGGGCTGCAGGTACAATTAGAAGTGATTGTCCATGTTTTATTAAACACCAGTTTTTGAAATCCTTCTGCATGATGTTTTCAAAACATGTTGAAGAATTTAGTTAATCTAACCATGTGTAGCTTTGTATGGAAGTGGAGATCTGGTTGTACGTAAAAGAATTTAAACAGAATTGTCATACTAACATTTAAATCTTTTCTTTCCAGCACAGCACCACTGTGGGTGTGTTACATAAATTGCCATAATGGAGTGTGTTTCAGATCCTTCATCTTAGAGGCCATCTGTCATTGAAAGTGGCACTTTCATCTGCCCATCACTTCTGCAGCAATGTGTGCACCAAACAGGACACATCCCGATGAAGTTAACAGGAGCAGCTCTTTACAAACTGACTTGGGAAAGACTTAGTAATCAAGTCACTCTTTCAGATGGGAAAAAAACCACCACAAATAGATTGTTCCTTCTGTCCAAGAGAACAACAAATGCTTTCTGTTTTGTTTCAGAAAAGAGCACACTAGTTCCCTGAAGGATATTTTTCTATTCAGTAGAATCCAACATCGCTTCTGTGAGTCCTTCGCTACTGTCTCTGACCCTTGACAGGTAATCACAGAGTCCTAAATAGAAAAATTCAAGTCCTTGATTGGATCTAGACAGGATTCAGCATTTTTATGATTGTTAATGCTCATATATTTCTCTCAATTTCTCTTCCACCTTTGTATTTCCTTTAACTTGACAAAATGGACGTAAGACAGGATGATGTCAACCATTTTTAATATTACTTGTCTGGAGTGTTTTTTGGTTTGAGAATATGTATGCTTTTTTGCATTTGTCTAACTTTTCCTTGTTTCGTGTTTAATGCAAACTGTGTAAGTTGTTGAAGGAGGAACTTGACAGTGTGGATGTGTGCTCACAATTTGCTCAAAGAATTTCAACTATGGGTCAGAGATTTTTCTTTCTAATCAGTGACAATGTACATAACCTTTCTGTCTGCTGTAAATGTTCCTGTCTGTAAAATGAGGTTTTACTTGCCTGTCTCACAGGCATGTTGAAGCTTAATTAGTGTAGGTAATAAATGTTAAGTATTATTTTAAAAGATCTATTGCTTTCTAAAATGATCAAATTTGGATCTTATTTCACAGTTTTATGAGCTAGAGTTCAGTATTCACTACCTTAGATTTTCACAAAGCCTCTCCTGAATTTAATAAGGGATTTAGCAAAATAACTCTTGAAAACACTTATGATTTTTCTTAATAAAAAGCTAACTTGTACTTGCATGAAACTCATAGAGCTGTGCATATTATCAGAGTTTTCTTGAATGACAGTCTTTGAAATGCAAATGTTGTACAGGTCCTCCTCGTCTAAAGAATATATGGTTGTTATTGTATTACCATATGTAAAATGTTTTTCTGCAGATATTTTCTTAAATTATTTTCTTCAGACTCCAGTATACAGAAAGAATATAATTTAAAAATCACATTCATGTGGCATTTTTTCAGCATTTTTCAAGTGCAAACAAATTACACAGCGGAAATGGATTTTATTTTTCTAAGTTGGGAGAGCAAAGAGTAAAATATTGGAGTTTTGGGGTGCCTGGAATTGTGCCTCATCACGTTTAATCCCTTTCTCAGCATTCCTTGGAAGATAAACATTGCATTTTTGTATTTTCTCTTCTTGTTTCAAACCTGCTCAAAGAGGTTGTACTCTTTTTTTTCATATATATCAGAGGCATTTCTGGAAAATTCTATCAATAAAGTTAAAATATGTGGCATAACCCCAAGGAACAATACATGTTCTGCAAGATTTAGAGAAGAGTAAGAGGAGCTTTCCAGAGAAACTTTGTCTGTTGTAAAGTTAGTTCTGTGTGTGTTCTGAATGTGATTTTCCTTTTCTGCTCTTGCACTTTTTCTTGAAGGCCACTTTTTGCTATTGTGGTATCTAATTAAAATTAACCTTACTTTAATCAAGGGTTCTGAGAAATTTCCTCCCATGAATTCTTCTAATCTAAAAGTTGTCTAAAGCTCCTGGATGAAAATGCGGTTGCAAGTGTCATTCCTTTTCTACAATGTAAGCTTCTTTGATAGTGTTAAAAATCATCTCATCCTTGGGGTTCATGTCAAGGCTCTGGGATTCTTCCAGAAGCTAAGAATCATAATAAATCTTGTTTCAATGTCTTTTTTTCATAGTTATTTTTAAACTTGCCAGTGTAAATACACAACAGTACATAGAAAAAAATAAAATAAACTCCACCACAGTTCCCTTCATTTTAATCCTTCAAACAACTATTTAATGTGTACTCACTGATGTGTCAAAATTCATGGTGGTGGTGGTTGTTTTCAATGCATGCATTGAAGTGACTTGAGATAGTTGCATTCACAGCTGTGTCAGATGATGTACAGAAGTGGTCATGCATAAGCTCATACACATGTTCAGGTAGACAGGGCTTAAAAAGGATTTATCTCTTGGTGGTTAGTTGTTGATTTCCAGTGATGAGAAGGTGCCCTTGTACACTGGTGGAGTTTTAGGTACAACAGTAACAGTGGCATTCACGTTAGTTGTGTTCTAACAAAAATTTGCAGTGTCTTTTCATGATGAAGAATGAAGTGCCTTCAAGGATCTTCTGTGTAGCACAGTTCTGTCTCTCCATCTATTTGAAGGGGAAAATCTGTGTGGATATTTTCTGCTAAGCTGTCATAAGCAGTTTGTTATGTCCTTGATTTATAGCTGATGCTCTTCTGGATGCATCTAATGCTTTCATTCATTAAGGAAGATTTCCAGCAAAGAGTTTTATATCTGCATATTTATCAAGTTGAGATATCACTGAAAACAAAGTAGCAAAGCACTTCTATATTCTCTAGCACTGACCCAAATGAAGTAAGTGTTTAACTTCAGGAGCTTTAAACTGGCTCTGAATGACTGGTCTGGTACTTCATGCTGCACCTCCTGTACGTTGTTATTTCTTTTCTTGTTATGAAGCAAGTGACTTCTTAGATTCCACTTACTGTACAAGAGAAATATCTTTGTGATCCTAAAGATGGTCTAAAAGGCTGCCTTATTTTTCTTCTGAGATATTCTGAGATATTTAAATATCTCAGTGGAGATTTTGGGTTATCTTTCTCAGGAAATGATGGATACCTTAGACAGGGAATTCCTGATGCTACTGGCATTGGTTCTGACAGAGAGAAAATACACTATTAGCTTCTCATGATGGTGAGTAAATAAATCAGGAGTTCACTTGGACAGAGGAAATGGAATGAAAATGCATCAGAAGAAGTTCGGAGTTAGCACTAAGAAAAGGTTCCTCACCCAGAGGGTGTTTGATCTGGAATTGAGCTGGAATGATCTTGAGCTGGAATGATTTTGAGCTGGAATGGGCTCCCCTGGCAAGTTGTCATAGCACCAAGCCTGACAGAGTTCAAGGAACATTTGGATGAAGCTCTTAGTCATATGATTTAGTTATAGGTAGTCCTCTGAGGAGGAGTAAGTTGGATTCAACGGTCCTTATGGGTCAATTCCAGCTAGAGATATTCTATGATTTAAGATTGCAGAGTTTTTGACTGATTGAACTAGGACTGCAAACTTTAAAACATTTTGTAGGTCATGTATAATAGTAGGTTGCAGATTTCAGTATTTGATTAAGCACACTTTGTGTGGAGGATGGTTTTGGAAAATCAGAGAAAGTAGCAAATTGCACTCCCCAGAAGGAAAAATTGAGGAGACACTATGTAAGTGAAACAAAGGATGCCTCTTTTATCTTTTAAAGAAGAAGATGAGCCTTCCCTATATATCCAGCAAAAGTATTTTTTATTTCTTTTTGGATAGTTTTCAGGCTGATAAACCAATAAGCCTGTTTCTTTAACTATGTACTCTGCTCCTCTGCCCCTTCCCACTCTAATCTGGAGGATAAGAAAAAAGGTCTCATTCCTGAAGAACTGCTGAGGAAGGGGAATTCTCTGCCAATTTCTTTTTCTATGAATTTTAATGAATAAATGTGAGATCTAAAAGTGTTGGCCTCTACTGCCTAAGCCAGAAGACAAACAGTCTGCGTGAGGTCTACCTGTGGAGCGTGACAGGAGGAAGGATTGTCACACTCTGAGTTTGACCTCTAGTCCTTATTTGATGAAGAGAATGAGTGAATGTCCTAGATGCCTGTCAGCTGTATGACTGAAGAATCATTTATATTAAAAGCGATTTAACTAAAAGAGTATAGCAACAAATATTTATTTATTTTAGTTAGCATATTCATGCTGTATTTAAGAGTTTTCACCAAGGAGAATATGCTGAACTGTGTGCAATGAAGCATGAAATTCTTTTTATAACGTAGACTCTTCATTTCAACTCTTCATTTCAAATGCCCCGCTTAGTCTCTAACAGCTAAAAAGAAAACAACTTAGTTTGTGTTTTCCTTCTAAAAATGTAATTTCCTGAGGGTAACTTGGCTTAGGGAAAGACTGGGGATAAATTCAACAGTTTCATACAATCCCCAGAAAGTCAGTTGCCTTGTGAATCTTGCAAAAAAGATTTGAACGTCTTATATATGTAAAGTTTGGAAATAAAATACTGTGAGAATGTGATTTAGTGTTTTTAGGTAGGATGAAACCGACTTCAAAGATTTTTGTTTTGTAAAAGACAAATTTCTTATCCTTACCCCTTTAGAGAAAAAGCTTTTTATATTTCTTTTTATTGATGAGTTATTTTTAAGGATCTGCATTTCCCCCTTGTTGCATAGAAATTCTCCTTGGTGATTCAGGTTTGTGCTGAGGTATGTGTGCATACCGGATTTTAAAATAACTATAGTGTTTAAAATAGGGAGTTTGAAAAGTCATAATCTTATTGGAAAGTCAGGGTTCTACTCAGTAATGTTTAGTACGGCTTTTTCTTTTTTTTTCCAATGCATGAAAAATCTGCACAAAGACAGTATTTATCATTGTGAGTCAGATAATGTTGATTACTTGAACATAGTGCTTAATATGCTCATTAAATGGTCCTTGAGAGGGTTCTGGGGGAAAATAGATATAAAATGCAGTTTCAGATTCTGTCAGGTTTGCTACAAGGGGCAGTTTAGTGGCTGCTTGCCAAAGGGTAACAGGACTTTAGGGAGTTCATCTAGCTCACTCTCGTGTCCCAGGGCAGCAACAGCTGTCTCTGCATCTTTCCAAAACCTGCTGCATCCCTCTGTACCAATTTTGGCCAGGACCACTTGTGGAGTATTTCAGTAATCAATACAATCTCAGTACTCTCAGCTTCTTGCTTACATTTAGTCCTTCACTTACACCTTGCTGCAAGTTCTTTTTTCCATTAAAATTTATCACAAATACTAACATACTTTATGCTCACAGTTAGTGCCTATTTAGTGGCTGTGAGTCCATATTGATTTTAATATTTGAAAAACAAAAGTCAGTGGTAAATTCACTGTATGAATAGATGACAATAAAATAGAGAACTTGGTAGCTTTCAGTAGATAATCTGTTTGGAAATAAATAATTAATTGCCATAAACACATCCAAAAGGAAGTTGTCTGTTTTTTCTCTTTTATTTCCCCCCCTCTAAATTAAAGTATCTTGGATACTCTACTGATTTCTCTAGGGTTTAAAGATATTTGTCCATGTGAATTTTGTGCTAACTTTTCCATTATTGTATGAATGTAAGGAAATTCATTATTTATAGTCACCTGGAAAATTTCCAACTCAAAAAGTTTTTGTAGTATATTTATCTATATTTACATGATAGGAATTCAGTATTTTGAATTAGTTAGACCATTTCTGACTCGCAAGTATAGAAACTCATGAGAGTGAAGGAAATGGCTGGGGTTAACCACACACCTAGTTTCTATTAAGCTGGTTAAAAGAGGGGTAGGGAAATACTGTGCTTGCATTCTGCAATTTAAAGACTACATTTTAAAAGGAATGATAACAGAATAGAGATGTTTACTTAGCTGAGTTCTGTTTTGTTGAGAAGATGATGGTCTCATTTGTTTAGCGAGGGGTTAAAGAGAAACTAATCCTTTAGGCTTACTTTGAAAGGTGGTTATCTTTCCAGCAAGAGAGAGTATTGTTTGCTTTGCCCTAGTGTGTTTCTTAAATCATCATGTTCTCTAAAAGAATAAACTTCTTAGAGGAAGACTATCATTGGCAAAAGCAATATCTTTAGAAGATTCCAAAAATTAATGAATGAGCTTTCATTTGTATCTGACAAACATAGGGATTTTGCTTGATGTAGGCTGTATTAAAACTTTTTGTGAAGAAAATATTTTTTTGTGTATAAGTGCTCAAATAGAATAGCTCATAGGTTATGGGAAATGGAACAGAAGTGTGGTTGATTCAAATTAATTACATTTATTCAAATGAAATACTATACTACTGAACTGTTCAGGACAAGCAGAGAAAATACCCAAACATTTTTCAGCCAGCATTTATCTATTTCAATTATTTTTGACAGTTTGTGTTGCATGTGTGCTTTAGCTACAGTGCCTTTATATCGACAGTTGGTAGCACAAGCCTTTTAAAGCACAAAGGGTAGCAGTACTTCAGCCAATCTGTGATAAAAGGGAAAAAATGAAATCACTATGGAAACTGCAGGAAGAATCTAAAAGCTTTCTTTATAAAGTAAACGTCTGATGTTTGTGACTGCGGGGGCAAAAAATTCATAAATCTGTACGATGCTATCATCTCTGATTTGTTATCGCAGCAAATGCCAAGTCTGAGCAGTCTGACCTTAGCCTTATTAAGTGCTTTCTTTTCAGATACAGTTATTATTTGACAATAGAGAGACTGCAGTGCTGCAAGGGGGAAAACTAATATATTTAAAATATGTGTGTGTGTGTATCTACGTGTGTCTGTGTGCGTGTGTATATATATAACTATCCATCTTTTTTACCCCACGAAGCTTACAGAGTTGAGAGCACCGAGTGTGGGAACTCAGGGACTACTATTCTGAGCGCAATTGAGAAAACTCTGCTTCGTCCCATTGCATGTCCTTGTCTTTGATCTCAAATTGAAAATCTCTCAGCCTCTTCCTCCAATCCAAAAGCAAATAAATAATCAGAGAAAGCAACCTCTCTGCTCTCAGCCCATAGGGCCTCCACAACCGAAAAATGAAGGTGGCTGTAAGAGCTCTCATGAACCTGCTTGGACAACAGACAGCAAAAAAATACCTCTCTTGGTGGAGGAGTTTAAGAACACTGCAGAGATCATCAGACAGTACAGAATATCTTGGCTCACACGGGCCATTCTCTTTATCTCAAAACAATACCGGCAAAGCTCCTCTGCTCTTACAACTGAAGAGCTGAGGGAACAGGAGGACAGTAATTAATACAGCTTTAAATATGAATCTCCTTGTCTTCTTAAGAAAAATATGAAAAAGAAAGACAAATACATTAATTCAAAGCAAGGCAAGACAACTGGTAAGTATTTTATTGCATTTGGCTGCTTGAGATGGAAGATTGTTTTTAGTCATAAGTATCTGCTATAAAAAAAGGTTTGAATGAGTGTGGGGCTTTTGTAAAGTTTTTTAGTTATGTAAAATTTTATGTCCATCTTTGCATCTCCAACTTTCATAGTTTTTGGATTTCTTTGTTTTGCTGTTGTGGTGTTATTAGTGTGCAAGCTTTCCAAGTCTGATGTTTCAAGATGCTCAAAAGAGCACTGTTGTTCCCAGGCTCTTGGAATACAAACATGCCCATGAGTAATACATATTATTGCACATTATATATACACACACAAAACCAGGCTTTAGTATTTGTTTTAGTATGGCAGTTTTCAAATATACTGATAATGACCCAAGCCAGGCAAGTATTTTATGACTGTTTTAAGCTCTCAAAACAGTGTGAACGCTTTGACTCTTATTGAGTAAGTTTATATATAAAGATTTATTCTATGACAGCTGACAGCATAAAGTTATTTGGCTATAAATGTGAGAGGCCAAGAAGAATTCTTGATTATATTCAGATTTCCTAGTACATTGGTGAATGCTACTACAGAGTGTGCTTGTGTTATTAACAGAAAGATTCCAGGTTAACAGTATAGAAACAGACAATACAATTCCATCAGGAGCAGGCCAGTCTTTCAGTAATAAATATTACTCTAAGAAAATATATAGTTTGACTTATTGGCTTCATTGCAGCTTTTTATACATACAATGAAAACCAATTATCTGTGGAGGAAATTTGACATTGTGGAATGGAATTAAATTGCTTTTTAAAGGCTTGCTTAAACAGCACTAGCTGGAGGGAAGTCCAATAACATTTTAACTCTGAATTGTAATGACTTTGCTACATTAATAAATCAGGTTGTGTTCTGGCTTTTATCAAAAGATTCCAAGAAAGAAAACTATCCACAGCAGGTTGAAGCCACAGGGGCAGTCCTGACTTGCCTTTCTCCATCCAACTACTTTACTTCAAAGAGTGTCCCTTCAAAAAACAGCAACTTCCAGGGATCAGTGCTTAAAACGGTAGGTCCAAATCTATCCAAGGTGATGAAAACAAGTGATAAATACTAATTCCTGCTAACATGTGAATTGTCAAACTGGAATATCTGTAATGTAGTGTGCCTACTTAAATCACTGTTCTTAAGGAAGCAAGGTGAAAATTCCTGTTAATGTTCAACACATTTGGGGTGGTGTTGATATTGTTTAGGGGGTTTGGGGTTATGTTTTGTGGGGGTTTTGTTTGTTTGTGGATTTTTATATAAAAAATACCTTGTTCTATTTATTCTATTTATCTCTTGTCTTGATATGGAACTGGGTACAAGACTGACTTAAAAAGTAAACTTTTTAAAAAGAGATGGTTTAATTCACTCTACATGTGTGGTTATGCCCTGTTGCTGTAATTCATACAGTACTAGTTAGCTAGGCAAATGTTTGGACTGGAGGGAGACTTTACAAAGTATGTATATGAGGCTTGGAATCTGAAACTTTACAAAAAGAAAAGGATTTATTTGAATAGTGCTTTGCTCTGCTGATGTTAGCTCTAAAGTAATTGGGGACAAAAAAAAGATACTGTCACCTTCTACTCATTTTTTCCAACAGACCATATATCAAAAATGTAATCTGTTAGAAGAATGTGAACTGGTGAAATCTACCTCTGATGTTGGTTTCCTATGCTTTTATGTAGAATGTTTGTAATCATCTTGCTGAGTCGGAATCCCTGACATTTGCTTTCACAAAATATCTAGTGGAGAATGCAATACTCTAATTATATTTCTGTGAAAGAGTTGAGGCGAAAAAAAGTTGCCTTCTTTAGAAGACCATTTTAAAGAAAACCAATTTTGTTAATAATATACATACCAAATTTTGGGAAGGTTAAGGATTCTTTATTAACTGTAATTCCAGGTTGTTTTACATTGCAGTATGCAAACATAATTAAATGTGTGTTAATCATAACTTCTTTCCTAAACTACATGCTTTACTTGCCTACATCCAAAGCAAAATAGCTACTGGCTTCTGTCAAAATATTTTTATACCTTTATGTTTGATATCTAATATTTTTCAGTATTTTCTGAGATAAATGAAGTCTAGTTACCACATAATAAATAAACTTATTTTTTGGTTAAAAAAATCAATCCTTTCTTATATGATGTTTTATAGTAGCTTTTGAATTAAGGAAATGAAGCTCAAGAATAACAATGAGTTAAATTTAAATTTCACTTCATGAAGATCACCTCCTGTTACGTTCTTTTATACAGGGAACTAGCCACAAACAATGTGAAGTCGTAAAACTGACTTTGGATGATGGAGGGACCTCACTTTTTATAAATAGGTTTGTCCACAAAGTGAGGCTAAAGGTTAATTGAGGTTGCATATTTGAATACATTATCTGCATTTCACCTCTGTAAGACAGTTACTGAAACACTGTGCTTTTTTCATATCTGGTATGAATAATTTCTAAATACAAAGGCATTTTCTACAGAATCATTAAAATGGAATCTCCAAATGAAAATGGATACGTGATACTGGTGTGTGCCTTTGTTTGCCAAAGTGAGGATGTGTGTTGGTTAGCTGAAAGAAATGAATCTGGCAATCTGTTCTCAAGCAAATTTCTCAGATGCAGAATGGTTATGCAAGACATACCTGGCTTTATGCTCTCTTTTTGGGAAATCAATTCAAACTGTTCAAATATCCAGTGGTACATGTGATTAGTTATCCAATGTCGTGTCCATAATGTTTGCTTTTAGTAGATGACTCATACAACTAAAAAGAGAAAAAAGGAAAAAACCCCTTGATTTTACTCCCCCTTAAGTTGCCCCTTTTTCCCTTCCACTTAGTGCTTGTAGGGTTTTTGCTATTTAAAATTAAAAAAAGGAGAAAAAGTAGAGTGAGAGAAAAAAAAATAGGGCCAATCAGTGTAAACAAACATCATCTTTTACATAAATCCTATATTTTATAGCAAGATATCTGTTACTAGTCACTTGGGGTAGGCTTGACTGGGAAGAGTGGCCATTGCCCCATCAAAGGTGACCTCCAGAGACTGTGAAGTCTTTGAGCAGAATATTTCTCTCTAAAATTGGAGAAAGATGTTTTCCTCGTGAATGCAGCCTGGGGATTGCTCCAGAAAAAGCGGGGAGGGTTTCTGAGGAGGAGAAGGAGGAAGAGGAAGTCACACCTTCATGGTAAGCACCAACTTCTCTGTCTTCCTGCAAAATGCCCAGCTCCAAAATGAGCTTCCTCTAGAAAGTTTTCATTCTCATCCTCCTCTGAAGGCGTATTTACTAATGCTTTTGAATGGCCTGTGTGCTCATGGAGATACCAAGCCAGCAGCAAATGAGCACGAACCAGGATAACACAGCGCTGGAAGACATGTGAGATCCTGGACTCAGGGTGAGGTACTCCAGGGTTATTACACCTCGCAAGGCCTTGCCAGAGGTTGAAATCAAATGTGACTGTGCTCAGTAGCCCGTCGCACGGTCCTTAGCAGGGCTGCAAAACAGGCTTTCCATGGCATGGTACTGGTGGTCTCTGTTTGGCAGCAGAGTGCACGTGCTGGGCAGGGTAGGTGTTTCCAGACAGCAACATGTACTCCACAGGCTTTTGTTGTTGCAGCTCCAGGGCTGTGTTCTCACCAGTTTTTGCATACTGTGCACCAGCAGCAGAGGATCTTCCTGGCATATATTTCTCTAGAAATTTTAAATTTTGTTTAGTGGCAGGAGTTTGTTACTGGTTTGCTCAAATAGAAGGAAACAACTGCACAATGCTTCAGAATTCATAACTAAATCTTTTTGCCTAAGAACGTTATTAAATCACAAACACATTTATAACTGAAGGCTATTTTCCTACATAGTGCCAGGCATTTACATAAACTGATGATAAAAAATACAGTCCAAAGAATGTCTATCATTAAGGACTGATATTCCAATTGATATGAAAGAGATACTCTGGAATTAAACAACAACAAAGTTTTTGAATGCAAAGTCCTGGTTCTCTAAAATGCATTAAGTAAGCTAGAGGTATTCTGCCACACAAGGCATGTTGCACTGAATAACACTGATTTGCTTTCATGTTTATCTGTTTGTTTCCTCGCTGCACTGGAAAAATTTTGAATGACTCTGAATGCCTGGCATTTTGGTAGGAATGCAATTAAATTCCCAAACATGCAGAAAAGGTTGCTTTGAGACACTCCAAAGTGACCATTGGCAACTTTCAAATTAAATCACATGCAGTTTTTTAACATGTCGTTTGGAAGTTGCTGATAAAATGATTGTTTATTTGTAATGGGTAGGAAGGCTTCTCTGAGTTAATAGGGTCTGTCCGGGTAAAATACTGCTTTTGACATCATGTCTCTAATTTGCACTTGTGTTAGCAGTCTCAATTTAATTTTTTTTTTAAACTATGCATTTTATAAATCTGATTTTATTGGCACATGAAAATGTTGCTGGTAATCTTCAGTCTTTATGCCTTAAACTTGTTTTAAAGCAATCCAAGCAACCCACCCTAAGGCAAGTATACCCATACATATACACATCCTACTACAATCTGACTGAAATTAAATTAAGACTGACTTACACAGAAGGGAAAAAAGTGTTTTAGAGCTGAAGTCTGCACCTGGCTTGAACTTATACAATAGTTATACAGAATGAAGACTCATTAGCTTTTCATATAAAAATGCATTACTTCCTAAAAGTCAAGCCCAGAGTGTAAATGTCAGGATATTTCTTCCAACAGCTTCATTGACCATATCTTTTCAAATAAATGATTGAGCTCCATGTCATATAAAATGAAAAAAAACCAAAACAAACCCCCCCAAACAAACCAGAACTTTTTGTGCAAATAAAACCTTCTTATAGAAATATATAACTGCTATAGGACTGAAATTATTATCTCTGCTTTTTATGACAGCTAATTGCTACCTACTTGCTCTAGCACAATTTGCTGCTGGAGATGCTAACTTCATTTTCAGTCAATGCTTTAAAAGTATGTTTGTTGGGAAAACTGCTGAAGCTTTTGCACTAAATTTCTCTGTTTCTTAATACCTAGATTATTTGAGCAAGGATGCATGTTATCTATTCCAACTGTTTTATTTCCCTATGAATTATGAAAATTCAGAGACAGGCAGAGCAGGACGTATTTCCCTTCCAGGGCTGGAATCCTGTTTTACTGTTGAGCAGTGCCATTGCTGTGTTGTCCAGCACCAGACTAGATGAGATTTCAAATGAAAGTCAATACTCCTAAATTTGCATAGGATTACTGCCTATGTATATGAAACATTTTTCTTAACAAAGCCAGAACAATTTACTGATTTTCTTTTTTTTTACCTTCCCCGTCCCTTCCTCTCCAGGGCAAAAGGAGATCTTTGTAAAAAGTGAACGGCTAGTAAATAAAGAGTTAAACCGAAGGCAGGCTCAGTGGTTTGTTGAGATCTGTCAGAGTCTGAGTGGCTGGCTACATATCTGTCTCAGGAACAATAGCTACCTGTATTCTGCACGGGTTGCTGGGCAGGCAGTAGCAGTCTGGAGAAGGTCTGCCTCTGTTAGAGGCTTTTTAGTGGGAATCCCTAATGACAGCCCTACTTCTCATTGGGAGGGGGGAGAGAAATCTTGTCTGCTCTGTTGATGAGGGACAGAGCTTTGATCATTTTCATTCAGCCTTGACTTGGCCTGAGGTTTAGGTTCCCAGTCCCGAAGTCAGCAGGCTCTCTCTTCTCACATGCACACACACCCGCACACCCACACACACCCCTGTGCTGGTCTGTGCAGGCAGATTAGTGTCACGGCGGTAACTGAGGCACAGAGCAATAAACATAGCAGAACCAATCTCCATGGTGGCAAGAGGGGGCACTGGAGGTGACAGCAATGAAGAAGGATCTTTCTTCTGACAAGTTTTAGGTAAGAGAGACTATTTATACCCTCTGCCAAATATGTTATACCCTTCTAAATAAGTTAGAAATTGGTAGATTGCAAACATGCCTTGTTATAGAAATGTCTTAGTTTACTGCCGTATCCAGGCTGTTACTAGCGTTTAATCTGTAATTGACATGCTTTGTGCTATGAGAATGTTTGCAGAGCCCAGACAAGCTTTCTTTTTTGTGGAAGTGGTGGCTGCTATAGTTATATTCTTCAAAATATAAGATCTTTAATATTTGCATTTTTAAAATCTTTTTTGGATGTGTTAAAATTATG
Source organism: Pycnonotus jocosus (assembly GCA_013400435.1). NCBI lineage: Eukaryota > Metazoa > Chordata > Aves > Passeriformes > Pycnonotidae > Pycnonotus > Pycnonotus jocosus. The sequence goes on from VWYP01031430.1 coordinate 189,485, forward strand.
CTTAGCTATCATAAATATCCATATCTGATAAAATGCTGTGTAGCTGATAGCACACATGCAATAATAAAACCGTGCTCCCTCAACCCTAATTTGTAATTATTTTCACACCCTTAACTGCACTAGGGTCAGAGAGTTTTAAAAATTAATGAGATTCCCTGCTGAGTTCACATAGTATAATCTACATGAGTTGTTGGTGCAGAGGGCTGAAATTATTCCTGCATATTTTTAATTAGGTGTAGAATTTTTGTTTTGATATATTTCTGTCGAACACTCCTTTAAACATCATTTTATGCAACCTGCAGTAGGAAGGGAATGACAATGATGACAAACTGAGCATGGGAAATACAGGGCATACAGTGGCAACACAACACAAACATTTGCTGGATGCGTTTTTTGATTTCATGTGTTAGATCTGTGCTAGATTCCTGCAGCTGTGATCAGCTTCACCTATTTACAAATAACTATTGCTCTAGGGAGAGGAAAATGAGCAATACTTAGTGCTTTGTGTCAGATTGGAGTAATAGGTTACTGATGTGTTTGGAACATTAGAAAGAATTGTTCAAGTACTTGAAAACATATACAAAAGAGAAGAGGAACAGTGCAAAAAGAGGCAGGAAAAAATAAAAAATGTACTATTCCTTTTCCTGGAAACACGAGACAGACAGTATCATCAGTGCTCCTGGAAAGTAGAATTTGCTGAATATTCTCAAATGGAAGGACTCAAAGGAAAGGGGGAGGGAGCTGTTTACTGTAAAATTTCCATATTGAAATTGTCAAAGTTTCATACCGCAAGATTTAAAGTGTTGTTTATTATTTATTATAATCTACTGTGCATTAGGTTTAAATGGCAAGCATTTTAAAGCTGAGTATTGTGTAATCAGTGCTAAAGACATGTCTTCCATTTGCAAGACCCACTCTGAGCTTCCTGTGATATATTGTTATGTAAATACGGTGCAGCAAGGGAAAGCAGCACTATGGAGATTCAATTTACTTTGAAAGTTGTTCATTATGGAAGGGATGAATGTTATTTATTGGATGAGAATCAAAGGCTAGAAATGACTTTTTCACTGTGAAGTCTATTGTGATGGGTGCAGCGTGATCTAATCTTTTTAATTTTGGCTTTCACACCAGTGGAGATGAAAAGAGATCTGAGCTCATTTATTGGTTGCTAAGTCTTACTGAAGGCCTAAGTACCATTCTTGGTTGCTATGGCCAATCTGACCTCAATCTATGCAGTTTTAGGGACTTAAGCAATCCCTTTTTTATTTAGGAGCATGTACCTTGATTTATGTCCAAAATTGTGCCTGAATGTCTTTGTCTACAAGTGATAAATGGTGGTGTACAATTCATCAGTTCTTACAAGTAAACACTGCTGTCCCACTAAAAATATGTTTTGTTCTGAGTTAATGGTATGGAACAAGCCAGTCTCCACAAATAGCTATCTTTTATTGTAGAGAGCCACTGAAAGTTGGAGCAAAGTGAAGGAAATTGGCATTCATCTTCTCTGCCATTAGCATTTCATTTGTGCTCTCTGGTGATGAGACTGCGTGTCCATGGACAATGAAAGGCTAGCATTGTGTTTCCCTGCCTGAATATATAATTGATCAATTATGAATTTATTTATTCTGAACAGATATTAAAAAGTCACGAGTATGATGTCTTATGCTGTTTGCCTGTCACTTTTGTATTACTAAATGCAAAAGCAATTGCATTCAAACAAACTGTGTCCTAGCTGCAGGAAATTCCCAGTTTCCTAGGCAAGTTCCTTGTTTTCGAGTAATATCAGACATATGAAACTTCCAGACGTGTACTACTTGTGCGGTTCTTAGTGGTGCTTAGTCTTTCGTCTGTATTAGAATGTCTTTCAGTAGGAGCTGCTCTAAGAGGTAATTGAGAATGTAGAGTGGTTTTTATGATATGACTAGTAAATTTTTTTCCACTGAAATTACTCGTAGCCATTCAAGTTGTACATACACCGAACAAATGTGATACAGAACACACAATAGCAGAAGCTATTTGGTGGGGTTTTTTGGTCATTATTACTATTATTATTATTATTGTTATTATATAGGTTTTTGTTAGTTTTTTTTTTTCTAGATATAGTAGTATTAAATATATAAAACTATACAAAGCTGGATGTAAAAATGGCTCCTGCAAAATTTGCCACTGTAGATTTACTAGTCTGTAGAGGGAAAAGTCAGATCAATTCTTATCTTAGTGCTTGACAGTATTATAAATACATTGCTTAAAAACACCAAACTATTTCTTTATAAAAATATAAAGAATACCTGGATACAATAGAGTTCAGTATAGCTTTGGACAAAAATCATTCTTCAGTTGTATGCCTTTTAAAATTAGTGTATTAGAAGAAAAAGTAGTATTTCCTGAAGCCTGATTTCTTTTCTTAGCTTATTTTTAATATTAGACTACAGTGAGGGTTAGTATTTTAACTGAGCAATTTTTAGTCCTCCTGAGGTGGATTTTTAACATTTGAATCTACAGTGGTAACAGATTTTCTCCATATACTCAGTAGATGATGGTTGTTGAAATCAGTTCTCAGAGATGGAATTTACAAAGGCTTCTGGAACTACTGAGCTGCTTTGCAGCATCAGATTGATAGCAGAATTTGCAGAGGCAGTTCCTTGGGGTTAGTTCACAATAGTGCTACTGCTTCAGGGCTTCTAAGAGTTATTAGCAGCTATTGCTAGAAATGGTCTGGGATGTTAGTTACAGAACTAACCTAGATTTTCTTTCTATAAAGGTGCTTTGTAATAGTCCAGTGTTCACCTACTGACTGCTTTATACAATAAGAAACTCCTAAATCAGTCCTCCACACTTTGAAGTAGATTTATGAGATTTAATATAAGCACAGCCAAACAAAAAGATGATTTTTTTTTAAAGAGAAATGTCTTAGGAAAAAAAATAAAAATACTAATCAGAAGTATGTTGTTGTTACTATAACATGTTTCAGTGTTTATTATTAGTTTCTGCAAATATAAGGAAAGAATAGCTAGTTTGCTAATCTTGTGAAAATTTTTCATTTAATAGAACAGCGACTAAAGAAGCTTTATTGAAGGGTTTGTATCTTTTGTCTTTTGCACACCTGTGTTTAAGTTAACTGGCTTCTGCATGCTTAGGCAGAAATTGCTTTTGGAATAAAGGTTTGCAGGATCAGGACACACAGTATATCCTTATTCTTGTTATGATTTGGTCATCTAAAATGCAAGTATATTATGAAATGCTCTCTTCAAAGCTACAGAATTCTGCTTAAAAGAAGAGAATGTAGACATTCTGTCTTTGTATTTCAGTAGAGAATAATAAAAGAATGTGGATTAATTGGCAAAAATGTCACTACCCCCTTGGTGGAGTACCTAAGGGAGAGGAAAAAAATCCTAACTGGTGTTTGGGAGTTTCTTCAATTTATGAAACAAGTTTCCTTTACTGCTAGTACAATTTTAATTTTTGTAGCAGACTTTCCATTTATGAAAAAATATATTTATTGCAAGAAAACAGGAAAAATTTATAAGCTTATTTTAATCAGTGGTGTTATGTGAATGAAGTCATTATCATTTCTTGTCAACAGTTGCCCTTTTAGCTGATTTACATTCCAGGTTTTGCAACGAAGGTGAAATAGTGGAAAACCCCAGTATTTTTGCTCTATTAAATACCTGATTTTGCATGTAATCTTGCCAGTAACATGTACATATTTTGGATATATCCACTATGAACTCTGTTAACTAATAGTCTGCTTTGTAAGAAAAATAAATGAATATATAATAATATTATGTATAAATAAGTACATGATAATAAATCTTGCTGGTTTCTTTTCTCCCTCATGTTTTTCATGAGAATTACACATGTTCTCTGACATGTACCCAGAATGAAGAATCTGTGACATGTAAAACCATTTGCTATGATTTTTTAAAATTTGGATGAAACCAAAAGTGTGCAAGAATAAATTTCTGAAAAATACACTTAATTTTGACTATGGTTTTTTCTACACCTACTAGGCTACAGTAGGTCATACACTGGTGAAATAGTGCAGAGGAATTATTAACTAAATGTGTTGGGTTTTTTTTTCCTTTCCTTTGGCACAGTTCACATGTTGGGGACACCAAATGAGGTGTCCAGATAAGGCCTGTCTTACCCACCCTGCTCTTGCCCCTGGCCATAAATAATGAGCAAAGTTTACTGTTTACTGTTAAAAACCCTTGGTTCCTCTTCCCTTCAACTGGGACAACAGAGTCACCCGCCTGAGCCTGGGGCAATCATCTTGCTCTCATACAGGCAAACACCACATATTTGTTTCTATCACAGTCAAAATTTGTTGTCACACATGCATTTGTATTTACCTAATTGATCTAAGGCTACTAATGTATTCTTATTCTTAATTTCCTGGTGTAATTTGCCACAGCGCAGTGTCTGACTCTGCACAGTTCTTGCCTCCTCTCTTTTGAGATATCTCATTGATTAAAGTTTTGTGGAGGATTGAAGTAGTCTCTGGGTGGCTCATGTTGTTTTTTTGCCTACAGAGGAGGACTTTTAAATTTGATGATGTACAGCACAAACCCCTTTAACATCTGATGGCTGATCCAGGTCATGCCATCCCTCCTCGCCTTCTCATCGTGGCTATTGTCTGTATATCATTCTGCAGATCAAAGATGCTAGAGAACAGAGTAATTTGGATTAAATAATTCAGTATTCAGTAAGTCTTCCTGTGCATTTAATGAGAGAGGAGTCCTATCAAAACCAGAAAAAATTTAGCTTTGTAATTAAACATGTTCTAATGAGGTCCAGTTCTGATTTCATCATCAATCTTAATTTTGGTTCCTCTCTTATTGTTTATTTGATAATTCTGTACCCTCTATCAAAGTCTTTAATATTAATTTCTTTGCGTTTGTATAGAGAGAGTGTGTATGTGGTTAACTTAAAGTTTGTGAGAATTGTGGCTTTGAATAGCACCTATTTTGTTGAAATGAACTGGCAACCAAAATATACCCACAAGACTGTCTGAATGTTATTTGAGAAATAATATTCATGGTTTTGCTTGCTGTAAATCAGTAGATTCTACCAGAGCCTGGCTGAGAGAGAACACTTTGCTTTGTCTTTCTCTAGCAATTTCATCGTCTTCAGTCATCTTGATGATACTATTGACCAATTATATAAAAAATTTTCAGGCCTCAAGTACAGGGCGACATGCTGTTCCCTCTTTAGAATGCAAGAAAGAAGTAGTTACTGTCTCTTTGGCTGGAGATATTTTGGGCCACTTGCTCTGTAACTCTGCCTGAGCTGCAGGCCAAGATGTCCTCCACTAAACTAAACACCTTTGTGATGTGAAGCACCTGAGAAAGGGTCACCTGGTCAGCAGTGCTGTGATTGTGTGCAGGAGCATTTCGTTGCAGCAGCTTTGCTGACATGGGCCAGCCATGCCAGAGAAACTGCTGGTTCTGTCTCCTCTTTGTTGTAGAAAGAACTTGTAAAGCTTTGCTGATCAACTGAAAGCTAATCTTCCTTTTCTTTCTCTGATAGGGTTGGTTTTCAGATGGATCAATCAGCTGATCCAGCTGACTGCATGGCTGCTCACATCCTGGTGCTGCATTGGAGAGGCAGCTCTAGCAGGGCACGAGGCTGGAGAGGGCAGGTCAGCCCCTCGGGCCAGGTCCATCCTGAGCCCTTAGCAGGAGCTAAAGCACTATTTGTGGGCAGGCAGCTCTGTTACACTCCTGCCCCTCTTGCTCCTGCACTTTCTGGAGCAAAAGACACCTGCCTTGGTGATTTTGAGTGTCAAATAATGTGTGAATAAAACGCTTCTTTTCTCTGCACTTGCATCTTGAAAGGGATCTGATCCGGTGTTTCTTGCTCCACACTAACAGTGTAATTTCTTGCAAAAAAAGCTTTTGGAACAGTCTGTGGGTCAATCTGTTAGACAAAGATACTATTCCCTTTAACCTGAGTGAGAATGTAGACCCCCTTGAATTCCAGTTTCAATTCTCAATGCTCTAAATGTGCCGTGCTGTGATTAAATTGCAGGTCTGCAACTAAAATTGATAGGTTACATTTTCCAGAGGTGTCTTTTACCTCTGTGGGTTTTTTTCCCTAGTCTGTCAGGGTATTTCCTTTAGCTTCTTCAGCTTTTGTTCAGTCTACTGTTATTGATTGCATGGGTTCCATCCCTCTGCTTTAAAGAGGTGGGAGAAGTTTGCTCTTTCATTTCTTGCTAGTAAATCCTCAAGCACTTTAAAAAAAATCTACTTTCTCTTCAATAACAGCTGTCGTCTTCCTCTGGGCCTGTGGCAGCAGAAAATGGTGGCAGTGTGCTCCTTGCTGGTGGCATTGACTTGAATGGAGAAATTAATTTTTGTAGTGTTATTCTCAGTTTTCAACATTAAATTTTTCAATTTTGCTACAGCAACTATACTATATAGGCAGCAACATGAGCTCTACAAATAATTAGAGTAGCTGTCTTATGTTCATCACCATTTAATATCTTCTTAAAAATCTGAATTCCTGTTGTTGTGATAGGGCCTTTGCATCTAAGAATGGAGAACTAAGGCATCCAAGACCTTCACTTAGCCATCAGCTGGAAACCATAGATTTGAAAAATGATCTCATTGTTGGAAACTGAACCAGCCTTCATTTTGCTGTTTAACATTTGGTTTCCGTCACTGAGGAAGTATGGTAAATTGAAAGAGAGTCAGTGTGATGGGGGCACTGTAAGATTCTCTGTCAAATTAAGCTACGAGCTTGGCATGTCTTGGCAGGGTTGTTGCATTGACACAGATGGCAACTGTACTGTCCCATACCAGGAATGCTGATTTGAGCAGACTGCTCTTCTTTCTGTGATGAGAATAACAAATTCACACCTAACATTCAGTAAAGTGCAACAGACACCTAGAAAAATGCATAATACTGAGTATTATTTCCCCTTAAATTACACCTTTGAAACTTTTTTAGTAGAAAACAAACTATTTGCTAGTAAGTTGATGTGCTTGGTTTCATAAAATTGGCTTCTGGAAGAAGGAACTACTAAGTGTTTTGGACAAAGTTTTGCCTGATTAAATGTGTACTGATATTGTAGAAAATAACCATCATCTTGGCAAGTAACTTGTGATCACTGTTATCTGCATTCAGCATGTTGGTTCAAAGTTACTGCACAAATCTGACATTTTTTCTTTCTGTTCACCAACTTCCATGTCCATGAAATGGATTTTAAAGTTAATATTTGTCCTTACTCATTCTTTATATTTAGAAATTCTTCACAACTCTAGACATAATAAAAACCAATATGCAGATAAATTCTTTGCACCACTTTAAACATTTGGATTGTCAATTTGCTTTAGGATTTGATTGAAAACACTAGACAAGGAATATCTACTATTTACTCTTTGTGTGTATATATTAGTATATATATACAGATTAGTTTATTGTGCAACCTCTAGACTTACCCACACATACCAAAGCTCCAAATCTGTTCTGTAATGCATAGTTTGATTTTTCAGTAAGTATCTATTTCATTTAGTGGTTAAGGCTTTAACACATTGGAAAAATTAAAAAAAAAATCAGTTCTGTTTCTTCTAGATTGTTCAGAGTTCTGACACACCTTGGACATATCTCTTGAACAGAAACAGTCTGCAGGGCCTAATAGCTACAAAGGGGAGAAATTGTGTTCATATAGTGTTGCAGTAGTTCTCAAACACTGGAGGATAGACACTTCTTTTTCTGGATTTTCACGGGATATGTTTGTAACCTCTTACTTAGCACTGAGTGTTTTGTAGGCTCCCTTTTTGTTAGCAAGTTGCCAGAAGTCCTTATTGTGTTTTTGTTTCCATAACCCACTGCTTCCCGTTTGTGTGCCTGAGAGCAGAGATTTTTTTATTTTAAGAACAATTTACTCAAACTGAAATGAGATTAGCTGGGCTGGCAGAGAAAACCATTCTGAGGGACTGTCTGCCTGAACATGCCCTCTCCTTTTGATGAGAGCAATTCCCCATCTTAGAGATTTTAGTAGTCCCCTTGGGCAGTCTGTAGAGAGTTGTAACTTCTTTTGCATTTGACTAGTCAGTTTTGGCCACTTGATGACTCATAGCTCATCTCAAAATGACACTTTTTTGGTATATTCCAGTTGGGATAATAGTGATGGAAAAGTTGAAGCAGGTAAAAGAAAAAGCACTATTCTATTCATTTGCAGGCCATTCAAATAAATACAAGTTAATTCTCAGTACCCTCTCTCTAAAACAATTGATTGGCACTAGAGAAAAGTGGGATTTTTTCCTAGATAAACCATTTAAATAGAAAAACACCATGGAAAAAAGACTTTCTGAGTATATTTTTCTGCAGTAGAAGTGGTATTACAGTGTACCTCTGAATGTTCAGACTGATTTTTTTTTTTTTTTTCCCAAATCCATTTCCCAATAGTGTCCCCTGCACTCCTCCAGAAGCAGGGAAAGGGGCACAAGAGTTTGAGAAGTGTCCTGCTTTGCAGCCAGCTGACTTTCCCTGTGCTGATTGCGTAGCTCAGTATCCCTCCACTTCACTTATTTTCCAGCTTTTGGGTTTTTAGTTTATGAGGTCTGAGGTTTTTCCTTCACCCCAATCCATGGATCCATCTCTGCAAGTTTGACAGAGAAATGGGAAGCAGCTGGGATTAAGATGAGCCTTCTGCCACAGTCTGTGCAATGGGTTAGAGGTGATTTCTCTCTTTTGTACACGAGGTCTCCCTGTGACAGAGGGCCAGCAAGGTGAACCTCAGCACCAGAGGGGTGCTGCCATTATCCTCCCCTAACTTGCCCAGACAAGCTTAGCACCAGCCAAATCTGAAGACTCCAGGCTAGCGAGGCAGGAGATGCTACTGCAAGGTTTCTATGGAGACAGAAGTGGAAGATGAGAGACAACTAACAAGAGGCCAACTAAGACAGCTCCTGGGTAGTGATTTGAAAATAAGGACTTTTAAAAATAACCCTTTACCTTATTTTCCCCCATCCAATCTTTGTTTCTGAAGAAAGAAATCAGAAAGGCAGTGGGTTGCCAGCAGCAGTGAATGAGAGCCCTCACTCACCACTTTCGTCTGTTGGCTGCCATGCGAGACCTGTAAGTAGCAGTTTACTAAAACTGGCTGCAGGCTTATAAAGTGTGTAGTAATTGTAATTTTGGACTAGAAGAAAATGTGGGTAACTTCAAGGATGGCACAAAGGCTCTTTCTAAGCCATGAACTTGCACTAGATATTAACTGTGGCAAAATAGATGTATATTTCACTTCATTCAAAAAATTTTTGGTGTGTTTTACCCATGTGGAAAACATGATCTATGTTTTTATTCACTTTAATCTGTCTTGTTTCTTTTTATCCCTCACAGTGTTGTCCCTACACTGACAACTTCTATTGTAGACATTAGAATGTTTCAAGAAAAATTGTATGACGTTTTTTCCAAGAAGGATCTTAGAGGAAGGTCATTGTGTATCAGTGAAAAGGAAAATTCTTTGTCAAGTCGCTGTTTTACTTTTTTTTTTTTTCCCTACTCAAAGGTTTAGGAGGTGGGAAATTATGATTGTATCAATTTCTTACATAAAATTTAAAACTTATACAACAGGCCATAATTGGAATTAAGGATGAATTTAGTGCTTGCAGTCTCATGCTGGATTGATTTTTGCTGCTGTTATGTTAATGTGACGCTTGGATGCTTGTATTAACCTTTAGAATACAGAAACTAGATGAGATTTTGACTCAGCTTCTTAATCAATTTTTAATAATCCATTGAGAAATTAAAAATAAAGAAAAAATAGTACACTCAAGAGAGGTGGGAGCTGCACAACTTAATATAATATGTCAGTTCCCATCCATGCTGTTGCTAAACTAGAATGAGGAAACCAACTAGTTGATACCATTCTGCATTTGCACGCCTCTTCTCAGACTGAGGTGTCCTGTTCTATCCCTCTGACCCATGCCATAGGAATCCAGGGAAACTTGGGGCAGAAGTAGTGTGCTCTCTGCCTTCTCTGTACTGTCACATGTGCACAGGAATGTTCCTATTTTTCATATTGTGCCCAGAGTCTGATTTGCTCCCTAAGGCCACTTGTGCATCTGATGGGCATGTCTGTGAAGATGTGGCTGTGTGATGCTGCTGAGAAAACTCTCCAGAGGAACAAAGTGGTGGCAAAGATCAGAAATCAACTGTTTGTGGGATATGAGAGGACTGTTGGTTGCTTTAGGTAAAGTTCAGTTGGAATAAACTCCTACACTTCATACCTCAGATGAGAGGCACTTCTGAAATTTTAGAGAAAAAAAATCTCTTTGTGTGGACAAGTGGGAGCAGAGAACAAAATGTCTGGTTAATTTGAATGAGAAAAGTTATTTTGCTGGAAAAGGGCATATATACAAGGAGGGCATGTGAACTCTGTGCGTTTAACAAAAATTTTTTCTAAAGTGTTGTACAAAAATTCAATAACCTTTAGAAAAAGTTACCAAAACTGAAGCACCATTATAGTGTAAACCAAATAAATTTGATTTACCTCTATATGCAAATTGTTGGAGGTTATGTCCATTATACAGACATTTTCTTTTTTCTCAGTCTTGTTTTGGAAGCAGAGAGAGGAAAAGGAGAAAGGTGTTAAGGAAGGAGTAGCTAAGCCTTATTTAAATTAATAGTGATTTAGGGATGAGCAATTTCCAGCATCTTAGTATTTCTTACAGAAAAGAATCTACCAGGAGTTTTATTTTTCCCTTTCATGTACTCTGCATTCCTCCTGTTGATCATAATATACTTAACAATTGTGCTTGCAGACTTGAAAGTGTAACAGATGCTGATTTGTCCTCCCAGAGGCATGCTAGATTTGACATGCAATACACAATTTGACTTTTTAAAATACTGTATTTGTCACCGTTGAAAAGCTTCTAAGACTATAAACATCATTATTTCATAAAAAGCAACAACAAAAGCAACTGCAAAATGCATCAATTACTATAGCTTGCTGTACATATACATATGTTTGTACATATACACAGGTATAAGTTTAGAATATGCATAAAAATATTGAATGTTGCAGTGGTGTAGGTACCATAATATGCAAGGGCAATTTTCAGTAGATTTTTATTGCTGTAAAATAATCCCTCTGCTCCTAGAATTGGTCTTCTATAGCACTGTGCAGGAAAGTGCTGTTTTGAGTATCTCTTAGAGATGCCAGAATAAAAGTAGGGTTGTAATGCTGTCAGTACAGAAAGCAGGTCATTTTCCAGGGACAGTCAATTAAATTTGGTCAGGTAAGTGTGGAAGGTCCTCTGGGAAGGTGATCTAGGCACTTAAACACTTTCTAATTTTTATAGCACATTATAGACTGGATTGCCTTTTAAATCTTGCATCATGCAACAGCAGTGGAAGTGCTGCAAGACGGATTGGTAGACATACCAATCCATTTGTGGAAAATAATTGAGACTGTATGTAAGTAGTGAGGGTAGCACCCATCACCACAGCCTGGGAACATAATTAATTAAAATGTTATTTTTTATGTTCTTTTTCTTAACTAGCCCTGCTGGCACAATTTAAGCTTAAACTTAATATATTAATGATGTTTAATAATATTTAGATTAGTCCAGCTGGTATGAGTCATACTGAAAGGAAAAAAGATAACAGTTTTGATATCGTTCACTTAGATACTCATGTGATAGGTCCTAACACATGTCTGTAGGAATGGAACAGATTTAACTTATGGTAGTACTACTGCGGGGCACCTTCAGGGTGTGGGGAGCAAATGGTAACTTTTTCTCCGAATGTTTCTTTTGGAAGAGATATTTAGGAAGCAATTTTGCAGCCTTGGTTCTGCTTCTGTGCAGGTTTTTTTAAAATCCATCCTTATGAGTTTTCTTTTGTTGCTTTACCAATTTCATTGTTCTGGAATGTCGCACTCAGGATAGTGCCTTTGGGGGGAGAGAATCAGAGAGACAGGAAGGGGCTTTGAAGCAACTTGAGCTAATCTGATTCATCCCTCAAATTATCCGTGCTCCACAGGACTGTCTGCCTGGTGAGTATATGATAGCCATCCATCAGCATTTGCAACTCTGTGGAGCGTGTTTCAGGCAGAGGTCAGTTTTTGTACAGCTTTTATTTGAAGAAAGGGAGATCAAAATGTTGTAAAAGCTTTTTAATTTTTAGTTTTGCCCTCCATGTGGAAGTCTCTCTTAAAATGTTGTTTGGTTTTTTTTTTTTTCCTATCTTTTGTCTTTAAGCATTCTCAGAAATGTAAAGTGCATTGACAGAGAGGACCATTTCTTAGTTTAACGAATCTCACTAACTGATGGTGTTTTCTACTTTTCAATCTTATATTTCCCTAATTAATGCCTTCTCATTATAACTATCATATCTTCCATATCACACTAAGTGATTTAGTGAATCTGGTGGAATATAGACAAATGTGTTCCCTTGGCCATTGGTTCAGTTATCAACAGTTGTCTCTAAGTGAAAGAAATTGTGTCTTATTTTTAAACTTTATCATTCTCAATCAATTTCCTTTCCCTACATTTTATTCTTTTTGGTTGGGCTCAGGATAAATGTACTGTGTCTCAAAGAAATATTTGTCTCAAAGGAGTTTTGCTACCTTCTGAGCAGGTCCCTGAGCCTTTCACTTTCTTGGAATTGTATAAAAAGTGGCAATTTTGGCCAGGTTGAATATTTGTTAAGTTAAAGGAATCAGCTAGCAGGTCAGAGGGCTTTCCTGCATAGTGATTTTAATGCTCACAAATACCATGGTTAATTTAAATAGAAGCACAACTTTAATTTAAATAGAGTCAGCTTAGGAAAGACTCGTGGATCAAAATAACATAGCAGGGTTGACTGCTAGAGCAGTCATAAGCCTCCTGGCAGGAGTAGGCTGGGAGCAGAGAGTTTCTTAGAAAAAGGATTTACTGCTGTGTTCACAGGATGAATGGGTTGAAACAAGAATTG
>VWYP01031432.1:0-38793 GCA_013400435.1 Pycnonotus jocosus
CATTAACCCCAGTGTTGGTGTTTATTTGTTTGCAGCACCCCATGCTGGTGTTTGCAGTATTTGTGCTGTTGCCCCACAGTTTGTGTGTGTGAAGCTCAGGGCTGCACAGATCAGCTGCTGCTGTCCCAGCTGTGGTGGCAGCACACAGGGAATGGCTCCCACTGCCAGAGGGCAGGGCTGGATGGGAGATTGGGCAGGAATTGTTCCCCATCAGGGAGGTGAGACTCAAAGCTGTGGCTGCCCCTGGATCCCTGGCAGTGCCCAAGGCCAGGCTGGACATTGGGGTTTGGAGCAGCCTGGGACAGTGGAAGGTGTCCCTGGGACAGTGGAAGGTGTCCCTGCCATGGCAGGGGTGGCACTGGATGGGCTCTAAGGTCCTTTCCACCCCAAACTCTTCTGTAATTCTACAGTCTTTGATGTCTCAAAACCAACCAGGTGGGGCCCATTCCTGCACCTGCTGGGGATTTGCCCAAGGTCTCCAGTGCAGAGAGAGCTCCAGCTCAGCACAGCCTGAGAACTGATGGGCTGGAGGCACAGAGCTGAATTTTTTGTGAAACTGATGATACAGAGAAAGAAGAGCTGGAGCTTTTGCACAACTTCATCTCCCAGAAAATTCCCAGAGTTTTGTCCCTTTGTGTTTATAATTTTAGCTCAGACCTAGGGGCATTTTCCCTCCAACAAAGGAATGATAATTTTCTTGCCCTATGGGTGGGGGACACTGCTCCTTCAATGAAAAGCTGCTCCTTCTGAGGCCCTGAGCAGTCTGAGGATGCTGAAAATTGGCTTTCCTAGACCACCAGCATCCTGCTGCAGGCTGTGGGCCATGTGCTGCCACTTGCATTTAATTCCTGTCTGCAGTGACACTCCTGTGATCATCTCAGCTGTCTGTCACTGCATGGGCAGTCATTGCTGACAGCTTATTCCAAAGCAGGTCATCATGGGCAAGGGGAAATTTGGGCAGTAATTAGGGTTTAAAGAGATTTATTGCAGTGTGCCAGGCATGGCACTTGGCATCCTCAGCCTGATGCTGCCACTTCCAGTGGATTTATCATCTTCCCTTTGGGGAGGTGATGGTAGAGCAGGGCCTTTCTGCCCAGGAAAGGTGTTAGAGTGAAATAAAGCATCCTTCAGCCGTCCCTCACTGTTCTGTGCCCAAATCCCTGTATCCCTGGCAGTTCCTTAATTGTATCTCCTCTTTTCTTCCCCCTTATCCCCTCCAAATTTCCCCAAGCCTTAGCAGCTGGCTGAAAGCTGGAATGAAATCATCCCATTTCCCACCCAGACAGCCTCGTTCCTGAGGGAAGACCAAGGATGGAAATTTCTGCTTCACAAAGCTGCAAAAAAGTAGAAGCCAGGGGAGTGATGTGCAGCACTCAGTGAGCCTGGTGCTACAGCAGAGATCAACATCTGCTGTAATTACTTTCTTTAGAACTTCACAATTGTCCTGATAATTTTGGTAGGAAGAAGAACAAATGGGAAAAGATCCGGAAGATATTCTTGGCGAATTTTTTAATTAAAATGTTTTTGATTTGTTGAGGAACGCTGAAAGAAGCAATTAAAACAAGATGATATTGGTCTATACTTACAAGGCAGAGTCTTGGCAGGATTAACTGGCTCGGCCCAAATAAATGACTGCCTCTGGATTTGCATTAGCAAACACTTCCTAGAGATGTTAATGAGGAGAGAGCCAGAACGGAGTGGGTGAGATCATAGCAACAAAGGCAGCCTGCAGGGCCACAGAATCCCAGAAGGGTTTGGGGTGGAAGGGACCTTAAAGCTCATCCCATCCCACCCCTGCCATGGCAGGGACACCTTCCACTGTCCCAGGCTGCTCCAAGCCCCAATGTCCAACCTGGCCTTGGGCACTGCCAGGGATCCAGGGGCAGCCACAGCTGCTCTGGGCACCCTGTGCCAGGGAGGAATTTTCTTCCCAATATCCAGCCTGAACCCATTCTCTGTCAGCTTGATCCCATTTCCCCTTGTCCTGTCCCTCCATCCTTTGTCCAAAGTCTCTCTCCATGTTTCCTGCAGGCTCTCTTCAGGCCCTGCAGGGTCACAGTGAGGTCCCCCCAAAGCTTCTCCTCTCCAGGTTGAACATTCCCAGCTGTGCCAGCCTTTCCTCCCAGCAGAGCTGCTCCATCCCTCTGCTCATCCTGGAGCCTCCTCTGGGCTCCTCCAGCAGCTCCAGGTGCTGCCCGTGCTGGGCCCAGGGCTGGGGCAGCTCTGCAGGTGGGGCCTCACCTGAGCATGGGGGCACAATCCCAATCCCAATCCCAATCCCAATCCCAATCCCAATCCCAATGCCCATCCCAATCCCAATCCCAATCCCAATCCCTTTCCTGCTGCCCCCTCTGGGAACAGCCCAGGGCTGGGGGTCTCTGGGTCAGCCTGGGCCTGCCTGGGGAAGGTGTGGGGTCAAACCAGGACACTGCTGCAGGTCTGAGCTTGGGGAGCCATGGCCAGAGGGGCCGTGCCTGGATTTCACTCGGGGTAAGAACAGGTTTATTTCTTTTCTTCAGGACTTGTATTTCAATAATTAAATTCCAGTCCCTGGCCAGACTCCATTTAAACAGAGCAAGGAGCCAGGGTGTGAAGTGCTGTTCTGTGTGATGACCTAATCCAAAGCCCACAAAGTCTGGGAATGTTTGCACTGACTCCCTGGGAGCTGGATCAGCCCTGCACCATCACCCCTGCCCAGTGCTGCTGCCTCACAGCCCCCACAGCAGCAGCAGCCCCCAAAAACCCTGATGGGGCACAGCTGAACCATGGGCCTTTGGCTGGTGTTTATACCTGCATTTCTCCATGGACAGTATTCAATTAACCCTTCAGTTCTCCATCAATGGACACTATTCAATTAACCCTTCAAATCTCCATTAATGGAGAGTATTAAATTAACCCTTCAAATCTCCATTAATGGAGAGTAGTAAATTAACCATTCAAATCTCCATTGATGGAGAGTATTAAATTAACCCTTCAAATCTCCATTAAAGGACAATATTCAATCAACCCTTCAAATCTCCATTAATGGACAGTATTCAATTAACCCTTCAGATCTCCATTAATGGAGAATATTAAATTAACCATTCAAATCTCCATTAATGGACAGTATTCAATTAACCCTTCAGATCTCCATTAATGGAGAGCATTAAATTAACCCTTCAAATCTCCATTAATGGAGAATATTAAATTAACCATTCAAATCTCCATTAATGGAGAGTATTAAATTAACCATTCAAATCTCCATTAATGGAGAGTATTAAATTAACCATTCAAATCTCCATTAATGGACAGTATTCAATTAACCCTTCAAATCTCCATTGATGGACAGTATTACAATGACAAGGGAGATAAACAGGCTTTGGTGGAGCTGGGTCAATGGTTGTATTTAATTCCTGTCTGCAGTGGGTTGTGGAGAGATAAAGCAGTTTGCTCTCAGGCCAGTTGTGGGGTGTTTTTTCTTTGTTAATGCTGCTTTTCTCCTGCAGTCAGGGGTGGTTTCCTGGTGGTGTCACACTGAGCTGTGCTCACCTGTCCAAGGGCTGGTGGGCAGAGGATCTGCAGGAGCAGCCAATCCCAATTCCTGGTGGCTGAAAGTCAAGGTACAAGCGTGGCTGTTGGCTGAGGGCACTGAACACCCTGCCCTGCATGAGAGCAGCTCTCAGTGTGGGCTGCAGGTTTCTCCTTCCAGCCAGGAATTCCTTCAGTTGCTCGCTCTCCCTGTGGTGGATATGCAGGAATTGCTGGAGCACGTTTGATTCATGCCTGTAATAAACCCAGGCTCGTTCCTGGGCCATTCACTGGAACACTCTCCAGTGACATGGGAGGTCAGTGAGAGTGTGCAGGGCCTTTTTTCACACTTTACACGTTTGGTAAACATGGATTTCCTGCACTGCTTGCTGCCCAGTGGCAATCCCTGGCTGGATTGCAGGGGTTGCAGTGGAGCTGCTCAGACCCAGCCTGTCACAGGATCCCAGAGTGGTTTGGGCTGCAGAGGACCTTCAAGGCCATCTCATTCCATGGGCAGGGACACCTTCCCCCAGCCCAGGCTGCTCCAAGCCCTGTCCAGCCTTGTCCTGCTGCTGTGCCTTGGCCCTGCCTGGGGGAAGATGATTTGCCAACATCAACTCTTCCCTTTTCAAACCAAATTTAGGCTCCAGTGCCAAGAATTGTGGTGCCAGTCACAAACCTCCCTGTCACCTGCTCCAGCAGGACGTGCTGGGCTGGCTCCTGTGGAAGAAGGGCTGGGGGAAGTGAGGAGATCTGGATTTGCTGAGGGACCAAGGGCTCTCCAGGAGTGCAGTGAATCCTCAGGGAGCAGCTCCTGGGCCAGGGCAGCACCAGAGCCAGGATTAAAGCTGTGCCCAACATCCTCCTCCCAGCAGTGACAGTGCCCCAGCCCAGCTCAGGGATCAGCCTCTGCCTCTCTGGGAGGGATAAAAAAGCGCTTTTAAAGCAAGTGCTGACCTTTCTCTCCAAGATCTGACCAGCTGTGGCTTTGCTTTCCAGAGGAGGAGTTCAATCCCTCCCTTTGGCTTCCTGTGCATCTGGAATTGCTGATCCCATTTCTCCAGCCAGGAGCTCCTTCAGTAGTAACAGGCTTTTAAATATGTAAATCTATTTTCAAAGCAAAATAACCTCCCCCAAATGTTCATGTATCTCTCAGAAGGAATAAAGGGTCTCTGTCCTAATATTTTATGCAAATCTTGCTTTTGCTCTTGTACTCGGGCATGAACAAATATCAGTGCTTCAAAAGAGGAAAAAAAAGCTTCATCAAAAGAAAAAAAACCTTTATTTCTATTGCATAAATAATGGTAAATTAAAATATTTTTATACAGATTATATATTTACAGTAGAGTTTGGTTAGAGGGAACAGCTGATACATATGGCATTCGGTTCTCCTTTGTACACTCCTTTATACACTCAATAACTTGCAATAACATAGGATTTATTTCAGTTGCATGCCCAGTTAATTTATATTAATATTTACAGTATTTTGTACAAAGGTTTTTTGTTAGATTTTTTTTTTTTTTTTACTATTATGCTGCTGACCTTGTGAAATTTTTGTCTTTAATTAAAAAGCCATGTCTTTCATTAACGAGCCAAAAGAACCCGGTGAGTTTACAAAGGAACAGTGAATGGCTGGAAAACATGAGATGGTGACAAAAGGGACACATAGGGATCAGTGGAGAACTTCCTAGAGATGAATCAGGAGGCATCGATTGCTCAGCTCCTCTGATGGATTAAATGGCAACAGGCTGGGCCCTGGCCTCACTCTGCTTGCAGCCAATTAACTCTAATGAGTTATTCCTGATTGACCCTGGGGCCCAGGAGTGACCTGCTCTGCCTTCCTCCCCCAGCCCAGATAAATCGGAGCAGGAGCTGGGAGAGCTTTGGCTGCTCAGGAATGTGACCCCATTCCTGCGGGAACAGAGGCAGGGATTTGGGATGGATGTCACCCACATCACCTGCACCTTTGGGATTGCCCCCACGAGGGACAGGACGTGCCCAAGTGCTGGTGGCACCAGATGGGGGCTCCTGGAGCCCCCCCAGAGCTTCCCAAGGTCTCCTGGCTGGCTGATGGAGACTCAGGACCAGCTGGGAAGGGAAAGCTGGATCTCACCTAAAGCAGGGCAAACCCAGCTGCTGGTTTGGGATGCTGGAAAAAACAGGCCAGAGACAATTGGAGAAATAATTGGGTGGGAAATTGCCATTTCATTTAGCAATGGTTTTCAAGGCTACAAAGTATTTTGGTCTGTCTTGACAGAAAATAATTTAAAAAAACCCTCATGGTACTTTCATCATCGAATTGTCAACTATTCAGCTCTAGATCCAGGGCATTTCTTTTTTCTCATTTCTCCTCCTTCTGGGGCTGCAATTATTTCAAAGTGAAGATGCCAAATTACAGCACTTTTCCAGACTTTTGCCACTGGAAAGGTGTAAGTGGAGCACACTTCCCATTAAAATGGTGTTACATTTTCTGCCCACCTTGCTCTTGGTGAAGCTTCTGCACTTCCTAGAGCTGCCTAAAATGTCCTTCTTGAAGTGGAGAAATGCAGACCCCATCCTGACAAACAGCCAACAAGAGAAGGAGATGGAAACGTTGTGAAACTTTTCTTTTCCTGCATGAAATTCCTGTGAAAGGAACAGGTTTTAAGTGATGCCAGGGAAATGTAATTGCACTGTCAGAGCACAGGAAGGTAAAATAATAGATTGAAACCCAGCAAGTTCTGTACATCTTCATCAGTGGAATGGAAGCGTGATTCAGAGCCAAGAAAAAAAGACACTTCATCAGATTCTCATTTTAGAAGAGTTGGTTTTTCTTCTTTCCAACGCTCATCCATACAGCAGGAGCTAAATCATGGATTACAGGGGTGGGTAAAATAAGGGACTTCATTCTTAGAGATTTTAATGTGATTCCTCCCACTGCTTCTCCCCTGGCTGATGCAGAGCTGATGGGGGCTGTGCTCCTGTCACCTCGGGCTGGTGACAGCCCTGGCAGCTCCCAGCACGTGCAGGGGATGAGTTTCCATGGGAAAAGCTGAGTCCCCTCCTTGTCCCAGGGCCCTGGCTGAGCATGGAGCCTCTCCCAGGAGATGTTTCACTCTTCTGCCACAGGCAGGAGGATGCAGAGTGGGGATTTTGGGACAAAATATTCCTGTGCTTCAATGGAAAAAAGGACCAGCAGGTACTGGGCTCATCCAAACAGATTTCAGCCACCCAGAGCAGCAGCCTGGGGAATGTTTTCTACCTTGGCTTGCTTTCCTTGCTTCCTACCCTAGTTCTGGATTTAAAACCCCTCTTTACTCAGCCCAGCTTAAAAAGAACAACATCCAAGCTGCTGGAATTAAAGCAACCACCATGCAGCCCTTCCAGTGCACGTGTCCAACAGGTAAACCTCTGGATAACCGGGATGGAATCTCTCAAATGAACTGGATTACACCCAGATATTCAGCTCTGGCTCACCAGGGAGCAGGGACAGGAGCTGGGGGTCCTCCTGCCTCCCACCCTCCTGCTCACCCTGGACCTGGGGTCTGTGATCAGTGCTCCAGGTGCTGACAGTGACTGGGGGTGCCCATCGAGCAGGAAGGGGAATTATTTTGTGAACGCTCTTTAATTCCCCATCACCTCCCACAGCACGAGGACCACAGTCCTAACAAAGCCAAGCCTTCCTGATTTCAATCTTTCCATTCTGTTGGCATTGCTTCTGGTCAGAAATTGCTCCTCTGTGGAGCACTCGTGGAGGGGCCAGGCCCCCGAGGGTGGCACCAGAGGTGTCACCTCCCAGTGTCACTGGCTGTCAGCAGGATCTGGCTCTCCAGGACCACCATCATGGAATATCCTGAGTTGGAAGGGACCCACAAAGATCTCAGGTCCAGCTCCTGGTTGTGCACAGGACGAAGCCTCTGCCCCTGTCCTGCCTGGACACTCCCCAGCTGTGGTTTCCTCGTGGCTGCCCCCAGGGAATGGCTTTGGCTCTGATGGGTGAGCAGTGTTCCTTCAGCAGCTTTTGCTGGAATTCACCTCCCCATGGCCTCCAAATTATTTCAGCGTTGGAGAGGCTGCTGTTCCCTCTCTCTGCTGGCTTTCCCAGGAGCAGGGAGTCAAGGAGCTGCTCAAGCCAGTGGTGGAAGCCAAGGTCAGTGGTGATCAGGGCTGCAGCCTTGCAGGAGCAGGAACCCAAATCCTGCCCACCAGAGCTCGATCCCCACATGGAGAACCTTCCCAAAGTGTCCTCAGCAAGGCCAGGACAGGCAGTGCTGAGGCTGAGTGGATTTCACTCCCTCCTGAATCAAACCAAAGCCTCTCTTGGGCTGAAATCATCGAGTCCCTCTCAAAGCCTTCCCTACACGTCAATCCCCTTAATTGCACACAGCTTTTTGTGGCCAAGCCAACAGAGCTGCTCACGAATTCCCAATAATTTCCTAATCCATGAGAAGCCCCTGTCCCAGTGCTGGGAGCTGTTTGCCCATCCCTGGCAGCCTGGGCTGGTGTGTGCTGTGCCACGGTGGCACCCGTGTCACGAACAGCCGGGGTTGCCATGGCAATCTCCTGTTCCTCCAGAACTGCAGGGCTGAAAAGACACTTCAATCCTCCTGGAACTGGCAAGAGCAGAAGTTTAGAGCTTTTTCTGACAGCTCTGCTGCAGTCTGGGTATTTTTTTAAAGTATGTTAATTAGCACTTAAATAGGGTTTTTTTTCCCTTAAAGTATGGGATGTGGGGTTTTTATTTTTATGTCTTTGATTCTTCTGCTTTCTCCCCCCTCAGCTTTTGCCATCAGGTTCCAATCAGAATTTTACTGCTCTATTTTTACCTCCTGTCTGTAAAAGCAGCAAAAAGCCCTATTTTTCCCCTCTTGTGTAGAAGAGGGGGAAAAAAAAAAAAAGGAGATAAATGGATGTTACATAAATGGAGCCAGGGAGGGAGGTAGGAGACATCCAGTGCTGCTGGATGAGAAGTTTGTGGGGAAGGAAAGGATGGAATAGCTTGGCCTGATCCATCCTGCATTGCCAGGAGTCACTGATTAAAGAAGGGATCTCTTCACAACACCTGGAGATGGAGGAAAGCTGCTCTAGGAAGGGAAAGGAGACCTCTGGCAAGACATGACCCTGATTCATAATGGAAAAGTGAGGTTCCCTAGAGAAAAATCACACCCCAAAGCCCCCAAAATCCTGTACCCAGTAAAATCAGTGGGGAGTTGTGCAATGAACTCTACTGACACCAGGCTATGGCTTTTACCAATATATTCATTATAGGTTTGGTTTTACAGATGGAGCTGCAAGGGGAAGGGTGGGCTGGAGAATGGCTGTATTTACAAGGGTTCATGGAGCATGCAGGAGGAATTCTGGAGCCTTCCAGAAAGCTTCAAGGACCACAGACAATCATTGTCCATGAGGTGCTGCTGGGCCTGGGGTCTGCTGAGGGTTTGTGGCCCATGGGTGAGGAAATGTGGGTAAATGTCCGGTTTGGGGTTGTGGGTTTGGGGTTGTGGGTTGGGGTTGTGGGTTTGGGCTCAGTGGGGGCACTGCTCTGCCCTGTGCTCCCCCCAACCCTTCCCTTCACCTCCATCTGCCCACGCTCACTCCAGCACAATCCCAGGGACAAAATCAGTATTCCTTGGTGGCAAGGAACGTTTTTCCCCACAGCTGCCACCTTTCCACAGACCCCTGAGACCTAAAAGTGGGGATGATCATTTTCTTCAAATGATCTCCAATCTCATTAATTGCAATGCCCAGCACAGAAAATGTGTCTGGGCTCCTCAGCACTGAGAATCCCACACCAGAATATCCCACAGATATTCTGCTGCTGCCCTGTAGCAAATGGAAATCTCTCCATCTTCTGGGAGACAGAATCATTATTTATTGGAACATTCTGCAGTTCACCTCTATTGGTCACAGCAGAACAGAAATGCAGGAGTTTTGTGTTTGGGAAAAGCAAAAAAAACCTCAACTCAGCTGCTGTGGAGAAGGTGTTGTCTTGGGGATGGAGGGGACACCAGGAAAATGGCAGGCAAAGGTGGAGGTGGGAGACTGAGACACCTCAAAGTGACTTGAGTTTAAAGGGGTGGTGGGAGACAGGACAACGAGCAGCAGATTTTTAAATGAGGCTTCTAAAAACACAGGTAGATGTTGTCACTCAGACCGGTGGAAAAGAAAGAGCTGGAATGAGTGTCGGGGATGGATCCAGTGTAAGTCAAAGGCTGCAGGGTGGGATGAGGGAGGCTGGGGCTGTGCAAGCCCTGGGAGAGCCATCCTGTGGCACAGTTGCCTCCACTTCCAGGAGCAACATCTCAGCGTTCCTGGGTGTGCCTGGAGCCCTCCCAGCACAGCCACCCCACTCCAACACCCGAGTGCCTCCATGGAACTCCCTTGGAGCACTCCATGATCACCAGCTGGGAAACCCCTGCCACCAGGGCAGGAG
The DNA here is from genome assembly GCA_013400435.1 of Pycnonotus jocosus. Taxonomy (NCBI): domain Eukaryota; kingdom Metazoa; phylum Chordata; class Aves; order Passeriformes; family Pycnonotidae; genus Pycnonotus; species Pycnonotus jocosus. The sequence goes on from VWYP01031432.1 coordinate 9,920, forward strand.
ATCACCTCTGTCCTGGTGTGGCACCCAGGGGCACAGTTCATCCGAAGGGAAATGCATGGATTTGTGTCAAGTTTCAAAGGAAAAACACCTTCCCAAGTAATCCTGGCTCCTTGCACCTCCCGTGTGGTGTCCCTGCTCTGCATCGTTCCATCTTCTCCTTGCTGCTCCTGAAAATGTATTCCAGGAAAAGCACCCCAGGCTCCCTGGAGCTGGAAGTCTGATACCCTTCAAACACACGGGGGTGGGCTCAGGTTTGGTTCCTTCTTCTCCTGCTGGGCTCGGCTTTTCCAATGGCCCCCTTTGGAGCCTGCCCATGGCATGGGGGTGGTGGGATGGATCCTGGGAGGGAATGGAGAAGTTGGCTGGTCAAATCCACACTTTACCATGTGAGTGAAAATAAAACCTCCCCCACAGGACGGTGTCTGCCTCGGAGGTTTCACTGCAGATCATAACCAGGCTACATGAAACGGAATAAATTAAAATTGTGCAGGCAAGGAGAGGGGAGGAAAGCTCGGAAAGAGCTTCCCTCAGGATTTCCACCTGGGAAAAACATTCTTGAAGACCAATAAAGAAGAAGGGTAAAACTGCTGGAGAGGAAATGTTGAATATGCAGAGAGGCCCAAGGACAGGGAGGTTTAGCTGGCGCTGGTGGTGGCAGAGTCCCTTGGAAGACTTTGCACAAGTTCAGCAATGCCCAGGTGGGAAAACAAGGGGTGCTCCTCAAGCCCTGATTCACAGTCAGAAAAAAACGTCCAACAGACTCCCGCTACCCCACAGTCTCGTGTCAAAGGTGGAGTTAATGAAGCAAAAAATAGACATTTTGTATGGTGCTGGCGAATTCTCCCCTTTTTTCCTCAGAAAATACTGTACAAGGTTGCTCTAGCTCCCCTCTAATGCCGTAAACTCCATGGCATGGTCATAAGGGAAAAGGAAAGTGAAGCTGGAACACGTGGAACAAAAGGAACAGGACTTGCTTGTGGCAATGCTACCATCATCTTCCTGGGAATGTGGGCCCGGAATGTGGGAGCTCCGTGGGAGAGTCAGCGGGCCCCGGGATAAGGACAAGTCACGAGGCCGGGCCCCCTCCAAACCGCAGAGCGCCGGATCCGCGCCTCCTCCGCGCCGCCATTGCTGCTTCGAAGCAATAATTCGGGACTCCTGGGTATGGGATTATTGCATTAGGAAACAAAACCTTTAAAGCATTAGAACAGCCCTTTGATGTCCCTGCCAAAAGGATGCGGTCGGTTCACAGGACACGCCGCCGGCTCGGGCTCTGCCGCGGGCTCCGGCCGTGCGCGCGTGTCGGTGCCGTGGGATCGGGGCGGGAGCTCTCCCGGGGTGCGCATGCATGGCCGCCCCGCCGCTGCCAGGGCCTGTCGGAGCCGTGCCTGCTCCCTGCCGGCGCTACTCCATGCCGCTGCGCAGGATCTGGTTGGCGGCGATCAGCATCACGCTGATGATGAAGGCCATGGCGAAGGCGCAGATGAGGCTCTTGCGCACGCACGTCTGGCGGTTCTGCTTCTGGGCGTGCACTGCGGGGACAAGGAGGGGTCACACGGGGCAGGGGTTGTGTTCCCTCCTGGAGCAGCTCAGGAACGCTCCCGGGCTCCCACCACACCCCTCCTGTCCTCACTGTCACCCTCTCCCTGCTGGGACATTCCCAAACAACCCACCCAACCTTCCAGGACATCCAAACCAGCCCATCCCACTCCTTCCTAACCCTCCAGGAACTCCTCTCCCTCATCATGGCTTTTGATCCTGTTAAATGCTTATAGAGATATTTGGGGTGAGCTGTGTATTTCTTTTAAGCTCTTTGTGAAGTTGGAATCACAGAATGCGTTGGGTTGGGTTGGGTTGGAAGTGACCTCAAAGCCCATCTTTGTCCCATGGGCAGCGACACCTTCCACAGAAGAGGGTGTCCAAGCCCCAATGTCCAACCTGGCCTTGGGCACTGCCAGGGATCCAGGGGCAGCCACAGCTGCTCTGGGCACCCTGTGCCAGGGCCTGCCCACCCTGCCAGGGAACAATTCCTGCCCAATCTCTGACCTAAACTTCCACTCTTTCAGTTTGAACTAAGTTGTCTCTGAAGTTCTTTATTAGCAATTATCGACCTTGTGTGAATCCCTCCAGGTCAAGTGGGAATGAGTGGAAAATCAAGAAGTGCTCCCTCATGACACTCAGGCTCCCACTGTGACAATTCCCAGGAGTATCCATGGTACATGAGTCACTTTTCCAAACTGTTTTAGGTTTTCTGTGCTTAAGCCAAATCAGATTTATTAAGAACCTTTCCAAGTCAATGCTTGCAGAATAATTGTCAAAAGAGGTGAGAGCAGCAATTAAAAAGCAGATAAAGTTGGGATTTTTAGCACTTGTTTTATTTAATTTTACTTTTTGCTAAGCTCGTCGGTGAGAATTCATGCTGTGACTTAATAAAGCCAGTTCGTGACTCTGTCTTGGCCTCCTCACATCTGAATGTCAGAACCACAAGTGGTGCTGGGGCACTGTGGAGATTTGGTGTTGGGGCACTGTGGAGATTTGTTTGCAAAGGCCTTGGAGGTTCCCCCAGGTAATCCCAGGGTGGTTATGGCTGGAACAACCCAATTCCATCACCCCAGCACCACCACCATGGTCACCACTAAACCACGTCCTAAATGCCACACCCACACTTTTTGGACACTTCCAGGGGTGGGGATTCCACCACTGTTGGACAACCCTTTCAGTGAAGAATTTGTTCCTATTTTTAAATCTAAACCTCCCCTGGCCCAGCCTGAGGCCGTTCCCTCTCCTCCTGTCCCTGTTCCCTGGGAGCACAGCCCGACCCCCCCGGCTGTCCCCTCCTGAGCCTCCTTTTCTCCAGGCTGAGCCCCTTTCCCAGCTCCCTCAGCTGCTCCTGGGGCTGCAGCCCCTTCCCAGCTCTGTTCCCTTCCCTGGACACCTCAGGGTCTGCATTGTCCTGAGGGGCCCAGGAGTGACCCCAGGATTGGAAGTGTGACTTCAGCAGTGCCAGCACAGGGGACAAGCCCTGCCCTGCTCCTGGCACAGCCCAGGTGCCTTTGGCCTTTTTGGCCTCCTCGGCACCCCTGGGCTCACCTGGGCTCATGTCCAGCACTGGCCCCAGCACCCCCAGGGCCTTTTCCAGCTGTCCAGCTCCTCTGTGCCAGCCTGGAGTGTTCCACAGGGCTGTTGTGCCCCCTGGAACAAGTGCAGGAAATCATCCCCCACAGGATGGACAGCTCTGCCCCCTGCTCTGGGCCTTGCTTTGCTCTTTGGGCTGGCTCTGCCCTGGGGAGGGATGTCCCTGACACCTTTCCCTCATGGATGCTCTTGTGGTGATGGGAGATGTTCAGATGGTTGACAACAATCCCAAAACAAACCTAAAATGCACCCAAGGACAGGCTCCAGGTGCCCATGTTTGGAAAGCTGGAAAGGAGGATATTTTTAGAATACGTGGAAAGACCCTTTGTTCTGATCCAGTGTTGAACAGAGAGCCCTGGATGCTGGGCTTGGAACCCCAGTTTGCTCCCCCATCACCTCCTCTGGCTGGTGCTCAGCAGTTCCTGTGCCCCAATCCCAGCTCCCAGTGCCCCAATCCCAGCCCCCAGTGCCCCAATCCCAGCTCCCAGTGCCCCAATCCCAGCCCCCAGTGCCCCAGTCCCAGCTCCCAGTGCCCCAATCCCAGCTCCCAGTGCCCCAATCCCAGCTCCCAGTGCCCCAGTCCCAGCTCCCAGTGCCCCAATCCCAGCTCCCAGTGCCCCAATCCCAGCTCCCAGTGCCCCAGCTCAGTGCCAGAGGCACAGAACCCTCCTTAGGGAGGGCTGGAACCATCCTGCCCCGGGCAGGGAAAGTGAGTGAGGCCTTGCTGTGTTCTGGGCAGGGAATGAAATCCCCCCTGCCAGCAGCTCAGCCAAATTCCTCACTCTGCTTGCCCTACTCTGCTCCTGGATTCCTTCTCTGGCTTTTATAAACCACACAGGATCAATGCTGTGGCTCCCTGGCTTTGTGCACGGTGCCCTGGTGCTTTGAAATCCTTGTTCCTGCCCAGCTGTAGTTATTTTTTATGTGTTTTTCTATTATTTCTGTGTTTCAAAAGCACTCCCAGGCAGCAGAGAAATCACTGACAGCACCAGCATTGCTGTCAGCGTGGGGCTGGGGATGGGAACAGCAGCCCAAGGCTGGGCAAGGGTTTATTGGGATAACAAACTCACCTCTCCAGAGAAAAAGAGTGAAACAGGCTCGGTGTTTTTGTGGAAATGTTCCTGAACTGAACAACTTCCTGAGGGTTCTGTTATAAAACAGAGCCTGAAGGCAGCAGGATGCAGGGGAGTCCCATTTACTGCTCTTTATGCACTGAAGGGACACCAAACATCCAAATTAGCTACAAATAACCCCAGGGAAAGGGGAATATCTGGGGAGGGGCTGAAGGCCCAGCCAGAACCTCTTGCTGTTGGTTGGGAATTACTCCAGCAAGGAGATTGGTGTCAGCATTGCCCTGCTCCCTTGCAACCCACAGGGAGACAGAGGAGCTGGAATTCCCGATGTCCTGATTCCTGGAATTCCTGATGTCCTGATTCCTGGAATTCTTCCCTACCTGCTGCCCTCTTGAACACAAAGTTCCATTTCACCACCCCTGCTGCCTGGGGAGGGTTTGCCCTCAGCTCTCTCCTTTCTCTGAATCCACAATCTTTGAGCATGGAATCTGCTTTTCCTGCTGGTTCCCATAGCTGGCATTGCCCCAGGGCTGGATGCCAACATTTGGGTGCCAGTGGGAGCTTTTGCCACCCGTGGGACACGCCAGGGGTTGGATGTGGGGCTGGTTCATTGGACATGGGCAGAGCCTGAGGCTCCTCTGGAGAAATTCTCAACCCTTCTGAGGGGAAAGAGCAACCCAGAGGTTTCCAGCGTCCATCAGACCTCACAAGGCAAAGGCAAATCAAAGCTGGGTCATTCTTCACCTTCTGCACACTCCCAGGACAGGCTGGGGAGGAGAACTCCCTCACTGGCACAGCCCACTGCCCCCAGAACCCCTCCAGCAGGGCCTGGGCTCCATGGGGCCAGGCTGTTCCCAGGTCACAGTGCCCATGGTGGGTTTGGGATGTGCTCCCTTCTCTCCTGCAGGAAGGCAGCTCCTCAGAAGGAAAGCAGCAGTGTATTCATGGTGGCCCTGCCACAGGTGAGGAATGGTGGCTGGCTCTGGCTGCCTGCAGTTATTTTTGGTTTAACAGGTCAGTCGAGCTGGGTGGGACAGGGGGGCAGGGAGGAGCTGCTGGCTGCACCCCCTGGATTTGGGGGTCATGGCTGAGGGGGGAACAGCCCTGGCAGGCAGCACCAGTCCTGTAAGCACTGACACTGCTGTGCCACCAGCTCTGTGCCCTCAGTGTGGATCAGGGGAACTGCCAGGAAAAGGCTGCTGCACTGGAAATCCTTTGGAGCACAGCGTTGCTGCAAATTGTCCTTTCCCTGTGTGCCATGAAATCACTCAGCACTCACTGTCCTGCCCTGAGCACCGATAAAAACAGAGATAAAGCTGACAGAGCTGTGCCTCTGCCCTGGGTGTGTCCTTCCCCTCGAGGTGACATCCTGCAAATGACCTCAATGCTCAGAGGGAGCTGAGGAAACCCTGGACTCGGCCCTGAGTCCAACACAAATGTTGAATTTGGATAAACTGTGTGGTGAGAGGTGCAGGGTGTGCCATCCACATTGGTGCTGGAGAATATTTCATGGTCATAATCACATTATCACATAATGGGATGACTGCATGACAGACATTTCATGGATTTGTGCTGATGGGGATGTGACCTGTGCAATATCTACAGCCCCTGAGGCAGCTCACACAGGTGTGGGGAAGGGGAATGTCCAGGGTGGAGAAGGGGAATGTCCAGGGTGGAGAAAGGGAATGTCCAGGGTGGAGAAGGGGAATGTCCAGGGTGGAGAAGGGGAATGTCCAGGTGTGGAGAAAGGGAATGTCCAATGTGGAGAAGGGGAATGTCCAGGGTGGAGAAGGAGAATCTCCAGGTGTGGAGAAGGGGAATGTCCAGGGTGGAGAAAGGGAATGTCCAGGGTGGAGAAGGAGAGTGTCAAGGTGTGGAAAACAGGAATGTAAAGGTGTGGAGAACAGAAATGTCCAGTGTGGAGAAGAAGGATGTCCAGTGTGGAAAACAGGAATGTCGAGTGTGGAGAAGAGGGATGTCCAGGTGTGGAGAACAGGAATGTCCAGTGTGTGGGGGGATGTCTCTGCCCACAGGAGGAGAAGGGTTTGGGGCTGGTCTGGGATCCAGGAACACAGCCAGAGGTGACAGAGTGGAGATGCCCCTTTCACCAAGGTGCCCCTGAAAGCTCCTCCGTCAGGAGATCCCCAAATCTCAGGGAGAACCACTGGGGCTCATCTTGGCTTCATTCATTGCTCCTCAGGATTAAAGGCCCTTCAATGGGGTGGATGATATATCAAATATAGATGGGAGCTGAAGGAAATATTGGAATTGCTATTTGAGGAGATGAACTAAGAAAGGAAGTTCTTTTAGGGTGCAAATAATCTCATGCCAAGCTAGCACCTAAATTAAACTTAAGGAATTCCACCCAAAAAGCATCTCCCCCAGTGCACTAATGAGGAGTGAGTGACCCCCAGGGACACCCCAGGACAGCTGAGAGCTGTCCCTTAGTGCCACACTCCATGACATGTAATTCCTGCTCTTCAGTCCTGTAGGGATCCTGGTGTTTGAGCACTGGGAACCCTGAGGGCACTCCTGGTCCATTCCTGGCCTGGAGAGCTGCAGAGGCACAACCTGTTCTTTCCTGGCAGAAATGCTCCTGTCAGAGCTGCCACAGACCAGAACTGTCCCCTTCCACTGGCACCTGGAGCGAAACTTTGCCCCATTGTTGACAGTTCAGCTGATCTTTATTCCCTGCTGGATCTGTGTGTGTTCCCAATATCTAAAAAAGGGTCTGTTTTGCTTTTAGGTTCTGCCTGGCACCAGCAATGCCAAAACATCCCACGAGAAAAGCTGTTCCTGCTGCACTTTTGGAAACTGGAGCTTCCAAAATGAGATGCTGAGCATTTGGGACACAGTTTTTTGTTGTTGTTGTTGTTGTTTTTTCTGGGATGGTTGAGCCAAGCTCCCCAAAGCCTGTACAGCAGTGACAGCTGGCTCCTGTCCCCAGGGATCAGCAGGTCAGGGGGCACCAACAGCTCCAGGCAAGGAAGGAACATCTCTTCCTCCCTGCTGCTCTCCAGGAGGAACACAAAAATTGCTGCTTGGCCTGATTCAGAGAGTGCTGCTGCTGCCTCCCTCCTGCAGGATTTTTAAAATTCAGCTGTGCTCCTCCAGCTGCTCTGCAGTGTTTGACAGAGGTGAGGCTGGGAATGGAGCTGCTGCATCCCATTCATCAGCCAGGCCAAGGACGGGGCTGTATCTTCATCCTGTGCTTTGTGTCTCTGCCTGGTGCCCTTTCAGAGCTGTTGGACCCCACAGAATGTCAGAATTCCCCCCAAATGGTCTCCACAAAGTGGGATTGCTGGGTGGGAAATGCAGTGGCTCTGTCAGGGCACAAACTCTGAGCTCCTCTGCTCCATTTCCCTGGGCTCTGCTGCACTTGAGATGATTTCATGGAATCACAGAACAGTTTGGGTTGGAAGGGAACTTAAAAACCCTCTCATTCCACGGACAGGGACACCTCCCACCATTCCAGGCTGCTCCAAGCTCGTCCAGCCTGGCCTTGGGCACTGCCAGGGATCCAGGGGCAGCCCCAGTCTGGACAACAAGGACCTGTTTGGTTGTTCCAAGCAGCAATACCTGGGAGCAGCACCAGTTCCTCTGGCCAAGGAAATGAAATGAAAACGCTTCTTCTGAGGTGGCTTAAAATGGGGAATGTCCATGGCAGTGTCAGCTCTGCCCAAGTGCAAATTCCAGTGCAGATCCCAGTGTCTGACCCCAATTCCTGATCCCCTGTGGCTCTGCTGAGGCCAGGAAGGGTTTCCCCTTCTCTGGCTGCCTCCAAGCACTGCTCAGCCCTTGACTTCTTACTCTCAAGTGTTGAGAGGAGCTGTGCTGGCTGAGGCAGGTCCTGACAGCTCAGAGCAACAGGTGCCCAGGGCAGCAGGGCATGGATGCACCACCACTGCTCACTGCTGCTGTCACAGAGAAGGAGAGGACTCGTCCCAGCTGTTCCCTGGGAGCCTTTCTGGGATTTGGAAGAGCCCAGCACACTTGGTAGGGCCTGCCAGTGCCAGTAGAGCCTTTCCATGGTGGGATGAGGGAAATAAAGGTGTTTCTGTGAGGAAATTCAGCCTGGCTTGGACACTCAGCTCAGCACATCTCTCTGCCTGCATCCCACCAGAGGGAGGGCAGAGCCCCCAGGGCTTCATCCTTGTGCCTGGAAAAGGACCAGCTTGGCTGAGGGATGGGAGAGGTCTGAGGGCAGCTCTGGGCTCTCTGTGTGTCCTTGCTCCTCCCTCCAGGATAACTCCCTGCCCAGCCCCTGTCCCGGATCAGGGCGAGCTTTACAAACACAGCAAGAGGACAACTGAACAGGAACCCAGGGACCTTCCCCTCTCACCTTCAAACTCCGTCTGGCAGTTGCCAGAGTTCTCATTCAAGCTTTCCTCCTCGTTGATGATGATGTTCTCGATGTCCTTCATGGTGAGGTGGTCTCGGAAGGCGTGGTACAGGATGTGCTTCAGCTCCTCCAGCGTTATCCTCTGCATGTCAAACTGTGGGAGACAGCCCAGTCTCACCCAGGGCACGGGGCTCCCAGGAAAGCAGGAGTGAGGGCAATGCCACAGCCCCAAACCTGTGTTTAATCAGCCTCATTTCAACACTCCTGGGTGGGTTTTGCTCTTTGGGGTTGGTTTCCCTCGAACAGTGAGTGCTGTAAATGAGTGTTGCCCCTGCCAGCTCCCTTGGCACTGGTGGAGCAGCAGAGAAACACAGCCTTGTGCCAGGGATGGCCTCCTGGGCTGGAGAGACAGCAATCCCCTCCATCCCAACAAAGAGAAAACCCTCAGGGATTCCCCTGGCACCTCTCACACCTTCCATGAGCCACAACCCCTTTTTCACCTTCCTGATCCCCCAGTTGTGCCTGGCTGGGAGGAACAGGCAGAGGACACTTCCCTCTGAGATGGTGTCTGCTGTAGATCCAGTGGGAAATGCTGTTCTCACACCAACCAAGTGTTAAACCCACAATTCCTGCTGAATGCAAATGTTTTGCCCCAGAAGGATGCTGGACACGTGCAGTTTGTGGTATTAATTAATCAATCCCTGCTAATGGTGCAGCAGAGAGGAGACACACCCTGGCTGCTGGGCAGTGCCAGGGCAGCAGAGGAGTCACTCTGAGTTTAGTAGGGAAGGATGGAAGTGTTCCAGGTCCTGATGAGTGTTTCTGGGTGCTGCAGAAGCTCCAGCCCCTCGAACTGAGGCCCTACAGCCCCAGAAGGGTTTGTGCAATCAGGGCCCTCCGGGGCTCCTCCAGCCCCTCTGAGCCCCCACCCACCCTCAGGACACCCCAAAAGGCCAAACCCCTCTGGTTCAGTGCCCCAGTGGAGGGAGGGCAATGCCAACTTGCACCCACTTCTGCCCCTGGAGAGTGGGGGTGTCCCAGGAAATTCCCATTCCTTCCCCAGCCTGGGGAGAGCAGGACAAACCAGGCAGGACAGGACACAGGGAATGGCTCCCACTGCCAGAGGGCAGGGCTGGATGGGAGATTGGGCAGGAATTGTTCCCTGGCAGGGTGGGCAGGCCCTGGCACAGGGTGCCCAGAGCAGCTGTGGCTGCCCCTGGATCCCTGGCAGTGCCCCAGGCCAGGTTGGACACTGGGGCTTGGAGCAGCCTGGGACAGTGGAAGGTGTCCCTGGGACAGTGGAAGGTGTCCCTGCCATGGCAGGGTGGCACTGGATGGGCTCTGAGGTCCCTTCAACCCCAAGCCTTTCTGTGATTCAGACTCCCTGAAGGGAGAAAAAACCAAACACCAAAACCACAGCAAACCCAGCTTTGTATTGGCCTCAGAGAATTCCCTGAGCCAGGAACTGGAAGAGAATTCCAGCAGAGGTTGAACATCAGCCCTCACGGGGTGGAATGGGGTCACCACGTGCTGAGGGGCTGCTCCTGCAGGTAGGAAATGCCTGTGGGGATGGAATGCTGGGTTTGCCATACTGATGGAGTCAGGAAGGGGCTCAGTTACAGGCTGGAGTTTCCCATGATGAAGAGTCCAAAGGAACTGCAGGATGGGGTGTTGGGTGAGAAATCCTTGGATTTACCCACATGCAACACCCCCAGCACTGCTGCAAGGCAAGCAGAGGAATGATCCCAAATTTCCACACCTTCAGTTGCCAGGAGAAACGCTTTTTGTCATGGAACAGGATGTGAAGAGCACAGCTGCTCCCTTTTCAACATGAAAGACAGCAGAGCAGCGCTGGTGGGATTTGTTCATGCACAACAAAGCAGGATGGAAATTGGTGATTAAATCCCAGGGAGATCTGCAGCCCAGCTTTGAACTGGGCACCGAGGAGCCACTGGTGACAATGGGGCACTCGCTGTTTTTAGCTGAATCCCTGAGGAACAAGGAGAGCAGAAACACCAAGCTCATCAGCCCTGCTGCTCCCAGAAATCCTTTTCATCTGGACAGAGCCAGGAATTTTGTTTCTGGTCCCTGCTGTCCACTTCCCTGCACATTTCCTGCAGCAGGGTTGGGATCAGTGCAGGTAATGAGCAAAGGGAATTGCAGAAATTGGTGTTTCTGTGTGTGCTGGATGAAACCAGAGGGATGTGTGCAAATCTGCCTGCACACAGGGATAGATGGGAACATTGCAGGGCCCAGGTTAAGCAAAGGGCACTTATCTTCCTTTGATAACCCCTGGGAGGATGAATGATTTTGCATTGTGCAATGAGCAGTGGTCAGGGAAGAAAACCTCAGGCTGAGCAGCTCAGGAGTGATGAGAATCCCAAGATGGTTTGGGTGGGAGGGACCTCAGAGCCCATCCAGTGCCACCCCTGCCATGGCAGGGACACCTTCCACTGTCCCAGGCTGCTCCAAGCCCCAATGTCCAGCCTGGCCTTGGGCACTGCCAGGGATCCAGGGGCAGCCACAGCTGCTCTGGGCACCCTGTGCCAGGGCCTGCCCACCCTGCCAGGGAACAATTCCTGCCCAATCTCCCATCCAGCCCTGCCCTCTGGCAGTGGGAGCCATTCCCTGTGTCCTGTCCCTCCAGTTCCTGGGGCAGGGTCCCTCTGTGCCTTCCCTGTGTCCCCTCCAGGCCCTGGGAGGTCTCTGCACAATCTCCTCCTCCCCACTGCACAGCCCCAGCTCCCTCAGCCTCGCAGTCTTTGCTGCTCTCCCTCTCTCCCAGCATTGCCACTAAAAAACCTTTGCAGAATCTTCTGTCCTCCTGCCTCTGCTCCAGGCTGGAGCACCAACACAACTCTGGGGATCAGCTCATCCTCAAATTGTGCCAGCAGTAATGACTTGAGGGGTTTGGGGTCTTCCTGTACCAGTTCAAATCTGTCTGGAGGGAAGGAATTGTTCTCTTGACAAATGCTCAACTGCTGCTGCATCTCAAATGTTATGCTAATAGAGAGAGAAATTATCTTTTTTTATTGTTTTGTTGTCATTTGTATCTTTTAGGAAATGGAACAACTTCAGATGGGATTCAAAATCACCCTCACTGGCTCATAGGAGTTGGACTCAGTGATCTTTGGGGGTCCCTTCCAACCAGAACATTCTGTGTTCAAGCTGTGAATTTATGCAGTGATTTTTGGTCTCTTGGCAGGGGCATGGTCCTTGCTCCTGCTTTACTCCCTGCAGGACACCCTGAGCTCTGTGTCACCCTGGCAGAGTGTCCAGGATGGCTCCAGCTCGGGGCAGGCAGGGACAAGCTCTGCTTGGGCTCCCAAGTAATTCCAATTATTCCCGCTCTCCAAGCCAGCAATTTCCCTGATTCACTTTTCAATTACTCTGGGTTTTATTGTGGTAATGACAGGAACCAGGGAGCAACTCTTAACTTTTATTGACTCTGCAGGGAGGAAAATGGGGACTGTGGCAAGCTGGAAACTTTCTATAGGATTTATAATTAGGAGAAATCAATGGAGCTGCTTGTGAGCCTTGGGATAATTCGCTGTGAGCAGTGAAACACAAACTGTGCTGAGGCTCAGACTGCAGGTGCTGCTGTGGATGGGAGCTGTGGAGAGCACCAGGAACTGGGCAGTGGAGCTCCTGAGGGAGCCCTGAGGCTGGAGGATGTTCCATGAGACACCTGGAAAGGAAAGGGGACCTGATCCAATCCAGCCTGTAGCTTTCTTCTGGAATTAAAATTCCTGCAGGGAATGAATCCCTGCTTCAGTTCCTCGAGTCTCCCTAATTGAAATTTCCCCAATTTGTGTCTGCCTTGCCTGCAGAGCCCCGTTCCCAGGTAGTTCTGTGTTCTACCTGGCCTGGGCTCCTCTCCTTCATGCAGGAATGGCCCAATGGGAAGGGTTTGTTCCTTGAAGGAGTTAAATGCTGGAATAACACTTCTGATCATTTCATACCAGCTCAGCTTTAAAACAAAAGAGTGGGAGGCTCCTCTCTGGAATCCCAGGGTGGCCTTGCTGCCCTGCAGGTGGGTCAGGCCGGGGGGACCCTGCAGGGACAGGAGCAGGGACTCTCTGGGGACCTGCAGGGTCTTCTAAAGCCACTTGGCTCATTGAGAGGTGGCACTGGCTGCTCCTGTGTGTCCCTTCACACAGCCCACAGCTCGTGGGATCATCCAGGAACATCCCTGGGGTTCCCCCAGCTCTGCCAGAGCCACTGGTGTCTGTGGGTTCCAAACTGCTCTGGGCTGGCCCCCAAACACCCTCCTTTGCTCCCAGGGACTGGGGGGATTTTGTGGCTGTCCTGTGCAGGGCAAGGAGTGAAATTTCATGGTCCTGGGGGGCCCTGCCCATTGGGGATATTCCATAATGCTCAGGGTGGGTTTGGAGCATCCCTTCAAGCTGCTGGCTCCTGGGATGGGGCTCCTGGGATGGGGCTGGTGTGCCCTCCATGTGCCTGCCAGGAACCCACAGGGACACGTTTGGATCTGGGGATGGGAAATGCTGCTGGGGCTGGGCTGCAAAGAAACCATCCAAGAACAAACCTGGAGCTGTACTGCCATCCTGGAGCTGTGATTCCCTCCTGGAGATGTGATTCCCTCCTGGAGATGTGATTCCCTCCTGGAGATGTGATTCCCTCCTGGAGATGTGATTCCCTCTGCTGCCCTCACTCCTGGGCAGCCTGGTCCCAGCCTTTACCAGACCCAGGCTCATTTTGGGGCAATGATTTAAGCAGGATTTGGTCTTTGGCTGTGCCTCTCCCCTTCTAATGGTTCTTATCTTATCTAATGTTCTCCTAATGGATCGAATGGTTCTTAAACTGGGCTGAGAGGGATGGGCCCCTGACAGGCCCCACCCCCACAGCAAACACAGCACGAACATCAATCCTGGCCCCATCCAATTAACTTCAAATAGTTTCATAAACCACGGAGAAGTGGTGGTTTGCTGGTTTTGGTTTTTTGTTTGTTTGTTTGTTTGTTTGTTTAATTAGAGACTGCCCTGAGGCTGCAGCATGAATTGCCAGGCCCCAACAATCTCTGTGGGTGGGTTCAGGGCTGCCAGGCGTCCCCCAGGCTGACCCTAATCCAAGGCAATCCCTAACGAGGGCTGCACCTTCCTGACCATCCGTGCCAGGCCTGGGGGAGCCTCTGGGGGAGCAAATTCCTCCCATCCCATGAAGGCTAAAGCTGGGAATTCCCATTGGGCACCGACCATCTTCTGCCTCCCCCACAGACCTGGAGTTTTCATGGATTCCTGTCCTGGGGTAAATCCAGCAGGGGGCTGAGGTAAACCTGCCCTGGGGGTGCTGTCTGTGTGTCCCTCTGCCAAAACCCCAAATATTCCAAGGGGAAAAAAAATCCCTCCATCTTTGCCCCACAAAACACTCCTCCACTGGGGGACAGCAGGGGGACAGCCTGCACCCCAGAGGGACCTGCTGTGTCTGGGAATGCTGGAATTCCTGCTCCAGGAATCTGGGGATGCCGGAATTCCTGCTCCAGGAATCTGGGAATGCTGGAATTCCTGCTCCAGGAATCTGGGAATGTGGGAATTCCTCTCCCAGAATCTGGGAATGCTGGAATTCCTGCTCCAGGAATCTGGGAATGCTGGAATTCCTGCTCCAGGAATCTGGGAATGCTGGAATTCCTGCTCCAGGAATCTGGGAATGTGGGAATTCCTCTCCCAGAATCTGGGAATGCTGGAATTCCTCATCCAGGAATCTGGGAATGCTGGAATTCCTCATCCAGGAATCTGGGAATGCTGGAATTCCTGCTGCAGGCAGCAGCAAGGTGTGCCACCCTGTGCTGTGTGCCAGGTGCCTGTGCCAGGTGCCTGTGCCAGTGCTGACAAACCCGGCAGCGCAGGGGGCCGTGCAGTGAGGGGCAGCCAAGGCACTGCACAAACACCCTCCCCTGTCTGTCTCAGCGCACTGAGCCCCACCCTTGGGCCTTTCCCCATTTTCCACAAGATCCCTGCCTGGAGAAACGATCTCAAATCTGCTCCTGGATGGGATGAGGCAGCAGAAACCCGGGCGAGGTGGATGAATGGGCCCTGCTGCTGTCTCCTGAAAGCCTTCAGCCAAAGGAAAACCATTTTTTACCTAACAGCTGTAAATGTTTTGAAAATGCCAGGAGAAGTGGATTAGAAGGTGAGACCTGTTCCTGCACAAAGGACACCATCATTAATAAAAGCTTCACAAGGCAGACCCAGAGCTGCTGTGGGGGACTTGAGGCATCCTTGGCACTGCTGAGAGTGATTAACAAAAATAATAACAATGAGGCAGCAAAGAGAGCTTCTGATCCTGCTGTGCAGCACCAGCCAGAGCCAAGAGAGAATCCAGAATGGGTTGGGTTGAGTTGGGAGGAACCTCAAAGTTCATCCCTGCCGTGGGACACCTTCCACTGTCCCAGGCTGCTCCAAGCCCTGTCCAACCTGGCCTTGGGCACTGCCAGGGATCCAGGGGCAGCCACAGCTGCTCTGGGCACCCTGTGCCAGGGCCTGCCCACCCTCTAAAGCAAAAGGGAAAAGAGGAAAAAAATCCCAAAGTTTTTATTTTCTACTTCCATCAGCAAGGGATGTTCAGCCACTTCCCAGGAAGGTCTTCAGCCCCTGGAGTGGTTTGCCCAAAGGCAAACAGTGGAAATAACAAATTCCCCCTTCCTCCTTTTTTTTAAAAATATCTGAGCTGACATTAAATGATCTGGAATATCTCAGGACCTCAGGACTGGCACCTTCTCATTTGCAAGACATGAAATATTGAAAGGACTATTTTTTTTTTTTCTGCCGTGAGAAATTCACCTAAAGCAGGAGAAATTCATCTCTGCAGGGAAAAGTCATGATTTGTCAAACTGGCACTTTGTAAGCAGAAGGGAGAAATAACAAATTCCAAATGCCAGACGTTCTTGACGTTGCTAATGGAGCCCAGGAGGTGACAGGGAGGAGATGGAAGTGCCACCAGCAGAGTGTCCCAGTGGGGCCAGCCCAGTGCCCCAGCCCCAGCACACAAACACCACAGTCAGGGATATTTTCCCAACTTTCCCCCAAGCTGCAGAGAGCAGCTAAAGCCCATCCCATCAGCCCCCCAAAGCCCCCCACCAGCACACATTTGCTGAGAGGTGACAGTGGAGCTGCCCTGGTGCCTGTCAAGGATCTCTCCTGACAAGTCAAGAGCCCTGAGGGAAACCAGTGAATCTCAAATTCAGCTGGAGACAGAAACACCATGTGAAAATCCTCCCCTGCTGCAGCTCAGTTCAGCAGTTCCAGAGCAGAGGATGGGAAAAATTGGCTCAGAGGATGGGAAGGAAGGACAGAAATTATGTGAATATTTTGAATTTCTTTCTGTCTGTTACCTTGTGCTGGGATGTGGATTTGTCTTTCCTTATATTTCCATGTTGTAATTATATTTATGTCACCTTTTGCTCTCCACATAGCAACCACTGTTTGAAAGCCAGATTAATTCAGCTGAAAACCACAACATCAAAACTAAAGCCTGGAGTATCTGCTCAGTTACTCCAGTGCTGGGAGTCCATGATTTTTCTTCCTTGCCATGCTACAAACAAGGTGATCACTTCTGAAGTCCCCTCCAGCAATTCACTTGGCATTTGTGAGCTCCTGGCAGCTACCAATAAACAGAGAGAGAGCAGAAAGTACAGATCAGCTGTCAGTGCTGAAAAATAAACTTCAGCAAAATGATTTTAATGCCTGACTCAGCCTGCACCGAGGAGGGAGCACTGGCACCTCCACACTGGGATAAATGAGCCCAGGGAAAGCAGGAGCAGAGCTGAGAGCCCATGGAGCCCAGCACAGGAGATCCAACAGTGCAGGGGAAATGTGGGAAGAGCTCACCCAGGAAACCCCTCCTGGGGACAGGCAGGGATGGGGCAGGTTGGGAACACATCCAGGAGCTCCACTGGGAATGCAGTGGGACCCTGCCAGCACCAGCCTTGCCATCCCATCATCTACACCAGGGACATGGGGCAGGTGAGCTTGACAGGTTCCTCACAACAGAGGGCACAGCAGGAGGAGCAGGTCCAGGGAATTTTCCTTCCCTGCCTTGTCTGAACGGCCCAATGATCAGATTTTGCTGTGCTATATCACAATAAATAAATGCCTTTGGATTATCTTTTATCTTATGGCAGATCTGACCATGCATCTCTGGGGAGCTGAATGTAGAATCACAGAATATCCTGACTGGAAGGGACCCCAAGGATCATCCAATCCAACCCCTGTCCCTGCACAGACACCCCAACAATCCCACCCTGGGCATCCCTGGGAGCTCCTGGAGCTCTGGCAGCCTCAGGCTGTGCCCATTCCCTGGGGAGCCTGGGCAGTGCCAGCACCCTCTGGGGGAAGAACCTTCCCCAAAATCCAGCCTGAGCCTGCCCTGCCAGCTGGGGACTGTCACCAAGGCAGGAGAGTTCAGCCCTGTCCCATCCTGAGCTCCCACCTTGGAACAGCCACATCACAGCAGAGAGCTCTGACCCAGGCCTGTGACATCAGGCTGCTAATTGCACTTCAGTTCTGCATCAATTAGAGAAATATTTAGCTCAGTGACACTTAAGGGCTCTTGTCCCACTAAAATAAACTGAATAAATTGTCACATGGCAGCTCAGCTCCCCCACCCTGTGCCTTGCTGAACGGGGCTTGCAGAGCCCAGAGACAGCACCTGAGGGGGCAAATCAAAGCTGGGCTTCCAAACAGAGCCCAACACACTGGGGATGGAGCAGCTCTGCTGGGAGGAGAGGCTGGGAGAGCTGGGATTGTTCACCTGGAGAAGAGAAGCTCCAGGGTGACCTCATTGTGGCCTTGCAGGGCCTGAGGGATCTGGCAGAAAAGATGGAGAGAGACTTTGGACAAGGGATGGAGGGACAGGACACAGGGAATGGCTCCCACTGCCAGAGGGCGGGGATGGATGGGAGATTGGGCAGGAATTGTTCCCTGGCAGGGTGGGCAGGCCCTGGCACAGGGGGCCCAGAGCAGCTGTGGCTGCCCCTGGATCCCTGGCAGTGCCCAAGGCCAGGTTGGACACTGGGGCTTGGAGCAGCCTGGGACAGTGGAAGGTGTCCCTGCCATGGCAGGGGTGGCACTGGATGGGCTCTGAGGTCCCTTCCAACCCAACCCATCCTGGCACTCTGTGATCCTGGATATGGAAAATGAACTTTATACCACACTGAAATCCTCCTCCCTCACTGATTGCTCCTGTCACCAGACCATTCCCCTCCAATAATTCCCTATTTCTTGTCACCCCACTGGGCCCAGGACCTCATCTGGAGCCTTGCTGAAGCCTCCTCTGCTCTGCAGGTACCAATCCAATTTTCTCACCAAATTATTCAATGTGTCAATAAAATCCAGCTCATTACAACCCTGGAGTCCTCAGCTTCTGCCCCAGCTCTGGAGAAGGACATGAACCTTCCACAGCTTGAGCAGGGATATTTTTCTAATAGGAAATGTCACTGATTCTTGAAAAGTCTGAGCCTTGAGTTCATTAAAACTTGATTAATTAGAGGCCCGAGGGTGAGAGGGAAGGACTTTACAGCCTGACTCGAGCTGACTGCAGACACTCGCCGTGCCAGGGACCAGGAGAAATGGCATTTATTGATGTGATCAATTCCAGCCCTGGAAGAAGAACCTGTTGTCAGGGACACCAGCATCAGCTTTGGGGTGGCCTTTTGCCTGAAAGGAATCTTAATTTCCTCACTCCTTGAGTCCAGTATTGGTTTCAGCAGTCCCTGAGTGCAGTTCCTTTGCAAATGTTATTTAATCTTTGTTATTTGCCCAAGAGCCTTGGCTCAACAGCAGCATTTTCATCCCATCCCATCTGCTGGAGAAATCCCTTCTTTTGCAAACACAAGAATTTCCAGATTTTGCAGAAGAAGAGGAAGCTGAGGCCAGAGGCTGAAATCAATCCTGTGACCCTCAGTGCAAGCAGGAGCAGGCTGCAAAGCCAGGCTGTCCTTTGCCTTCCCTTCAGCCCTCACCTGGGAACATCTTCAGAGCTCCATTTGCAGGGGACAAAGTGTCTGCTCAGGGCCAGCTGGGACTGTGATCCCTGGGTGTTTGGGATCACATCCATCGTGCTGTGTGAGGGGAGGAGCTGAGCTTGCCAAGGATTCCTCTGGAACTTCCCTTGTTTGTCTGAACAAGTGCAAACCTTGCTGCATTCCTGCCCCCCACAGTGACCCCGTGGGTTTGGGGTCAGGCCTGATGGAGCCCCCCAGCTCTCAGGGGTGACACCCCCTCAGTGCTTGGCTCAGGAGAGCCCTTTGGAAAGCTCCTGCTCCTTTCCTTGGGGTCAGCCTCCACCAGCAGCTCCAGAAAGCCCTTTTCCCTTTTCCTTGGTGACACATGTCAAGTTTTCTGTTTTCCCAGCTCACAACAAGCTGCCTTTCCCTGCAGGAAATCCGTGCTCCCTGGCCAGCTGTTCCAGCTCATCAGCTCCTGTCATCTCTGACACTTTTCCTGGAGCGCTTCATCCCGCTTTGAAATCCCTCAGGAGAGAGAAATCCACATCTGCTGAGGGTTTGGAGTGGCTCCTCTTCTGCCCCTTTGCTGCCCTGTTTGGCACAGCCACAGTGAGGGGAAGTTGTGCTTTGCTGCCCTCAGTGTCCCCTCACCACCTGCTTTGTCATTTTCTGACAAAATGAAGAGCTTGGCTGCCCTAAGGATCATTTCCCAACAGCTGATTTCACCAAGGGTGGGGAAAGGAGAGCAAAGAGAAAGGAACAATCTGCAATGCACCGAGAGCTGCTGCTCTTTGGTAACTCAGAATCACCAAATCCCAGAATGGTTTGGGTTGGGAGGGACCTTAAAATCATCTCCTGCCCTGGGCAGGGCCACCTTCACTGGACCAGGCTGCTCCAAGCCTGGTGTTTCACCATCTCTGTGGTCCCTCTCTAACCTGCCCATTTCCTGTGGATTCATTTTGCTGTCAGTGCTGGAGCCAGGCTGAAACATCTGCTCTCCACCTGAGTGTGTCAAGTGCCCTTGGATTTTATCAGAGAGATAAGGTGAGCAGACTCTGTCATATCTGCTTGGAGCTTGGGCATCAAAACAGCTCCATTTCTCACTGATGTTTTTTCCCAGTAAAGGGAAATAGGGATTCTTCAGGATTTTACTTTTTTTTTTTTTTACTTTTAGGCAACAAAAATTCATGACAGACTCTGCCACCTCCTGTATTAAACCCTTTCTTTCCCTCTGCACCCTCTGGTTGGAGAAATTTGATGTTTTTGTTGATTCTCCAAGGGAAAAGCTGGAAAGAGCTGCAAGGAAGGGCATCCCTGAGCCCCCAGAGCTGCTCTGGGTGTGTGTGTGCACATCCACATCCATCAGAACTGATGTAATTAAAAGAAAGGCATTGCAAAATATAATTTGAAGCAGTTTGCAGCATTCATGCATAATTTTCAAATTATTTGGGAAGAGAGAAGTTATCAGAGTTGACAAGGCAATATTATATGCAGCAGGAAAGAATAAAACTTAATCTTCAATTTCTATATTCTGTCAATTAATAAAGGAATGGATATAAATGAGGTGCTCAGGATCTGGGATTACAAAAGGGAATGTGCTTCTCTCAGAGCTTCAAACGCCAAAGCAACACATGCTGGAGAGGATGGGTAAGGACATCCTGGGAGCAGGTGTTACCTTTAGCTGGTCTTTAGAGGTGCTAATGAAAACTCCCCAAAATTAACGGGATCACAGGGAATCCTGAGGAGCTGATAAATTTCCGGGATGTGGCTGTGTGAATTTGACATGCCTCCATCAAGGAAATGTTATCACTCCTGCCTCAGCCCTGCAAACAGCTCCGCTGAATTTCCCTGAGCTAATTGCTCTTTAATAGTTTGTTGTGTGAGCACTCGCTAATTACAAGTCAGGCAGCTTGGTGAAAACATATCTGAAATATTCCTACAGGTGAGAAACGGGTTTGGGGAAGAAAGGAATTTTTGGCAGAGTGTGGTTTGTGAGCCTTGGGTGATCTGAAGCCCTGCTTCAAATACCAGCACTGAGTCAGAGCATTGCTGTCATTAGACATAAATAATTCATCAGGTGAAGCGATCCAGGTAGCTCTGGCCTTTCTCTGGGTGCTGCATTTTAAATTAAAAATAGCCCAGCTCTTTATGCTGTTGTTTGTTTCTCAATTCTTGCAGGTTTCCTGCAGACTCTGCCATTCGGGCCCAGCACAGGACACAGGGGTTGGAATCCCAGAGTGGAGCATTCCCACAGAGATGGGGAGCAGGAGGAGCTGCAGAATGGGGCTGGGAGGGTGACCCGGGGGTGTGGGCACTGCTGAGACCCCTCAAACCCTGGGGTCACTCCTGGGCCCCTCAGGACAATGCAGACCCGGAGGTGTCCAGGGAAGGGCTGGAGGTGGCACTCAGGGCTCTGGGCTGGGGACAAGGTGGGGATGAGGCACAGGGTGGGTTCAGTGACCCTGGAGGGCTTTTCCAGCCCCAGTGATCCTGGGATTCTGTGTGATCCATGTGCAGCAGTGCCAGGGCTGGTGCTGAGGTTCCTTAGGACACACAACAGCCCAGCAAAGGGCAGGAAGTTCCTCCTACCCTTAAATCACATTTCTGTTTCTAACTTCAGCCTTGGCAGAGACTGCCAGATCAGTGGAATGGGATAAATCCCTGGGAAGATGCAGACTTTGCTGACTACAGAACAAAAGGAAAGGCAGAAGGAATCCCCAGACATCATTAGTCCTGACTGTAATTTATGCAATAAAAATAAAAAGTGATGGCTTAAATTGGAATTTTCTGTTGCCTCTGGGAGGATCAGTTGGAGATTTTTATCCCACATTTAGATGCTGATGGTGCAATCCATCACTCCAGGGCCATTCTGGGGCAATGGTGGGCTTCAGATGTCAATGAGAAGCAAATTCTTGATGAAGTATTGAATATTGGAAAAGGAAATATTGAATGCTGGAAGAGGAAATATTGAATATTGGGAAAGGAAGTATTGAATGCTGGAAGAGGGAATATTAAATATTGGGAAAGGAAGTATTGAATGCTGGAGGATGAAGGAGATAGTGTTGGCCTTCAGAGAAAATCTGAGCTCATTTTCTCCACTGGTGGTGGTGGAGCTGTGGGGCCTGGACTGCTGAGGTTCAAGACAAGGGTCTAACACAGCTATTGTTTGCTTGTCTCATGGAAAGGAAAACGAGCACAATGTTCACTTTTAGTATTCCCTGAATTCCATCTGTTCCTTTGGGCAGAAGTTTTCCTCGTGGTGGATGTAAGAGCCCATGGATGGACACGTGCAGGGCAGGCTCAGAGCAGGTGTCATGAGAGCAATCCCACCTTCACTGCAGAGGAGAAGAAGAGACACCTCGAGTGAAGAATTTGCCAAGTTATTTTGGGAAGTTCTGTGAACTTCCAGCACGTCCAACTCGTGCTGTCAGGAGATTTCACACCTTGCAGGAGAAATCCTCTCCTTGGGCTTGCTCTGAAAGTGTCTCCTGCTTCACTTGTACCCTCCCCAGCTCCACTCATCACCTTCCCAAATTCTGACATAGAAAGGATAACCCAGTTATCTTTCTCTCCACCTAAGTTTCTTCTTTTTACCCACTTAAGTTTCTTCTTTTTAGCCACCAAAGTTTCCTCCTGAAGAAGCACCACCTGGAATTCATGAAGGTTCTCCCCTGCCACCATCTCCCTTCCACGACAGGGTGGAGCAGATCCCAGTGACATCCAAGAAGTGAACACACACCACCAGCTGGTTTTTCCCCAATTCCTTTCTCAGTCTTTCCCAGTTTTCCACTTGCTGTTTGACTGCTGAGGGCTGAGCTGCCATTCCCATGGATCTGCTGAAAATATCTTCAGGATCTCATTCCCAAGTGGTGCCAGCCCTTCTGAGCTCCAGGGATGCCCAGCATGGAAAGGGTTTGGTGTCACTCCGTGTTTATTTTGCCATGGAAGGAGGGCACCAGGGATGAGCAGCATCTTCCTTCTACAGCCCCTGGAGCATCCCAGATGTTTTCCACATCCTTCTGCCTGTGCCTGCCTCCCAAAAGTGAGGGGGACACAGAGACTGGAACCAGCCTGGCCACCATCCAGATGGAGAAATCAGCCACCTTCACCCTAGAGACAGCTGTGCAGTGGCTCACAGCTCCCACTGGAGAGCAGATCCACAGGAAAAGCCCCTGGGATGGCAGGAAAAGGAGCACAATCCCCATTCTGGTGCAGCTGGGTGAAATTGGAACCCCACTGGAAATGGCCCTGCTGGTGTCCTGCTCCCTTTCTCAGTGCAGTGCTTCTCTTCCCTCAGTGCTTGCTCCTACAGCTGGAATTTTAATTCTCCAGGGTTTTTAAGCTGGAAAAGCATCAGTGTCCTCCATTCTCTCCTGTCTAACTCAGGCAGGTGTTTATTAACACCCAACACGGGGATCCACCTCTTCAGGGAAAGCTGCTGTATCAGTGCATCCAAGGAATCTGTCCAGCAGCCACAGGCACAGCACAGGGAAGCAATCTTAACTGTGATCCAGGAGTCAGGATTCCCACCTTCTCCATGCACCAGTGCCCAGGGATGTGTGGCCATAAAATCCCACTGTGAAAAGGAAGCTCTGCTCCAGGATGGCTTTGGGAGGAGCTGGGATGGCTCCAGCCTCGGTTCCTTACAGACTGACTGATCCCTCAGCAGCCTTGGCTGATGCCTGCTGCTCCTGGGGTGCCAAATCTGCCTTTGGATCTCAGCCTGACTGCTGGGATATTGAGGAGAAACTCCAGAAACTCCATGCTGGCCCTGGAGAAGGAAAGGCTGCTTCTCCAGGAGCCCTTCTCTGTTTCACACTGTGGGGCACGGGCTGGAACAAGGGGAGCTTTAAGGTCCCTTCCAGCCCAAACCACTCAAGGATTCCCTGATTTCATGGTTCTGGGATTCCATGATTCCATGATTTCATAATACTGTGATTCCACAATCCCATGATTCTATGGTGTAATGATTCCTGATTCCATGATTCTGTGATTTCATTATTCTGTAATTCTATGACTCCATTATTCCATGGTTCTCTGATTCCATGGTCCCATGACTCCATTATTCCATGATTCTCTGATTCCATGGTTCCATGCCTCTATGATTTCATGATTCCATGAGGCTGTGATTCCAGTATTCTATGATTCTATAATTCCATAATTCCATGATTTCATAACTCTGTGATTTCCTGATTGCATTAATTAACGATTCTGTGATTTCATGAGCTACATTTTACATTTCTCTTGAATCCAGGAACTGTTGGGCCAAGTGGGTTTTTACATTTTGGGGAATTGTGCCTTTTTCCTGCATTTTAAGGGCTGGTGGGAATTACAGTGGTAACAACCAGGAAAACCTGACACCACCTGAGATTTTTTTTGTCTCCACCCGAGTTTTTTGTCTCTTTATCCATGGAAATTTGGCTCATTTGAATGGATAACACAGCTCATTGATGTGAACTCATCCCCTTGTCACAATGTGTTATTTTATACAAACCCCTGAACCCCCTCTTTGGTCCCAAAGCCTCAAAGTTCACCGGATTCCAGGACAATCCCACTCTCCAAATGTGCAGTTCAATGCTTTGAACTGCGCATCCAATTTCCCACTGGAAACGAAAAGGAAAACCAACTTGTTTATCAAAGCTGCATTTTGGCAGAGCGTTATCTTCAACTGCTCCACACCAGCTCCAGTCACTGCCTCAAATTCAGCGTGGGAGGGCTGAGCCTCCCCAAAATCCCCCAGCTGCAGCTGAGCTCCAGATGTGCTCCTGCTGCAAACTGAGCAGAACAAAGAGGGCGGGATTGGGAAGGGATTTCTTTTTTTGTTGGGTGTTATGAAAGTGGAAAATGGGTATTATGGGTATAAAAGGCAAACATAAAATCATGGAATCAGGAGTGAATGCTGAGTTAATAAGTTGAGTTTGCATTTTCAGTGTGTGAGCAAGGAAATAATGGGTTTGCTTTAGGAGGGGGGTTGTTTTCATGCCTTTTATTACTGAGGCTGCTTCCCTGCCTGGCAATCCTCTGGAGAACTTCATCCCCAGCTCCACAGGCACACGAAAGCAAAGGAAAGATGGAGGAAATATCAGCCAAGCAGTAGAAAAAAACCCCACCCAAATAGCAAACCCAAGCAGCTGAGTGCTCCAGGGAGGATGGGGCAGGTCTTCCCATGTGGGAGGCCATGGCCAAGGCTCAGGCAGGAATTCAACACAAATCCAGGTGTCTGCATTGTCTGGGTTATCTGGAATTGTTGCACACACATCCCAGCAATGCATTGGACTCCAAAGCCTGGCTTTAAGCAGAATCCAAGGCACAATGGTCACCCCCAAGGGCAACAGGAGAGGGGAATAAATTCCAACCTGAAAACACAAAGCATTTCTTTTTGCCCAGCAACCAACATTTCCTGGTAAAATGACAGACAGGAAAAATTAATAAATGCACCTTGGGTGCTCCACTGGGAACAAGGCAGGGTGGCAAATCCATGCTCTGGCTTCTTAGCATGGATCTCAGGGAAAAGTTCTTTCCCAGAGGGTGCTGGCACTGCCCAGGGAATGGGCACAGCCTGAGGCTGCCACAGCTCCAGGAGCTCCCAGGGATGCCCAGGGTGGGATTGTTGGGGTGTCTGTGCAGGGCCAGGAGCTGGACTGGATGATCCCTGTGCTCCCTTCCAGCTCAGGATATTCCATGACTCTCCTGGGAGATGGAGGGCGCTGGCTCTGTGCCTCTGGCCAGGCAGAGCTTTGGCCCAGGAGCCCCCAGAGCAAGGAGCAGCAGCAGCTCCTGGGCTTGGTGTGTGCAGGCAGCACCAGCCAGCAGCTGCTCCTCTGCACATTATTGCTCCTGATGGTCCAAACCCGTGGCTTCCATCATCCCCTGCTGCTCCCAGCCCTGCTGGAAAGCACAGCCAGAAGGGTTTTAGACAGAGACAAACTCGTATTTCAACAAGATCCAACCTCTATTCCCAGTGTAAGGAAGCTCTGAAGCTCTGCTGGATGAAATTATTAATAAAAGAGATGTAAACACACACAATATTTGTACTAATTCTCCATTACCCACTCCACAGGCAGCCTGGAACAATGCACGTGGAGCAGGTGCCCCGTTGCTCTCTGCTCCTGTCAGGACTGATTTTATGAGGAGCAGATTCTGCTTGGAATGCTTCAGGAGCAACTGAGAGACAGATGGGGAAGGAAGCTGCACATGGGCAGCGCTCAATCCACCCTGCCTGTGCTCAGAGCTCTTGGTGCAAGGAAAAGGGACAAGCACAGGGACATTTTGGGGCAGCAACAGCTCCAAGGAAGGAAAGCAGCAGGCTGGCAAATCAGGCAGGGCTGAGGAGCTGGGAAAGAACCCAGGTTTTCCTGGGATTGAGTAAAGCCAGAGGTCCAGGACTTTGGGAAGTGTCTTTCTCTGCAGGAAGAGGTTTGTTTGTGATGCTGCCACAGTGGGAACAGTGTGGGTTGTGTGCCAGAGAATTCCAGCTCCATTGCTGGCATCTCTGGGATTAAACCTGCCTGACCTTCCCACGCTGGGGGGGTGAGGAGCTGGTGTGAAAAAAGGCAAAATTCCCTCTGGCACACCCAGCACACTCAGCTGCTCAGGTGCTCCTGAGGATGACAAACAGAGGCCCTTTGAGGCACTGGCAGGTGGCACTTAGGGAGGCTGTGACAGGAGGCTCTGACCTCACTCCTGAGCCATCCCCATGCCAAGGCCATCCCTTCCCTTCCATGCCCTGCCATCCTTCCTGCAGCAATAACCCCACACCCCTCAGCAACACACAGCTCAGCTCTTGTGGGCTTTGTTTCCAAGGAACACTGACAACTGGAGCATCCATTAAACCCGGGAATCACTGTAATTTAATTAAAATTTTATCTTGTTGATCCCATCATATCCTAAAAGCAACAGCAAGCTCTGCCTGTGTGATCAGATCAGCTCCTGGGATTGCAGGAGTCCTGCTCCCCTGACAGCTCAGCACACACTGACACTGAGGGGATGGGAAATTCCTGCTTCCTGCACAACAATGGAACATGCAGCACTTGGATTATTCCCCAGGGAGCCAGAGGAGAAAGGGAATGAGGGAAACAGGAGAAACCAGAGCAGCTGCAGTGGCTGTGCCCAGGTACAGGCTCTGCCACAGACAGGAGAGGCTGCTTCACATGGAGCCCCAAGTCTGTTTGCTTGGAAAAAAGGAGGATTTCTGTCCATTGTGTGGCACATCCAAGGGAGAGTTTGAATCCCAGTGCCACGGGGGCTGCAACCCCAGCGCGGGCAAATCTGTGCTGAGGGGAAGACATGAAAAGATTGCTAATTAAAGCCATGCACTGATTGCCTTCTCCCCTGAGCTGAGTGGAAACAAGTTCCCAAAGCTGAGGCTCTGCTCTCTCGGTGCTGAGGCTGGAATTCCAGCAGGGAATTGGGAATTGGATCAGCAGATCCCTCATTCCTCAGGCAGCAGCTGCCCCTGGGATCCTGTTCAGTGCCAGGTGTACCTGCAATGCTGGTGGGGGGATTCCCTCCCTCATCCAGCCTTTTGTCACCTCCAGGTGCCCCTGGGGTGCTCTGGCTCTCCTGTGGCCCTGTCACCTCTCCAGGTGGGACCTGCCCTCGAGCAGGGCTTGTTCCCCATCCCCACTGACTGAAAATCTGATTTTCTGGGAAATATTTCCATCTTAGGTACCTTCCCCTGCTCTAAAGAGAACAGAGACCTATGAATCACCGGGTTCATCACGTTGAAAGAATGTGACTTTTTATTGTCAGTGATATTTGAAGTATTTAAAGTTTGAACATGTCTCGTTCATGCTAAAAGGGAACGGGACCTCATCATCCCCCACCCACGGTGACCTGCACGCTGACAGGGAATGCTGCTGCCTCCTCAAAGTCCCTGCCATTGTTACTGTGCCCAAAAGATTCCCCAGTTTGGCAAAATCACCTAAAAACAATTGGCTAAAAGCGCCCTGACTGTCCCTGCTGTGCAGCTGGGGAGTGTTTTCAATCCATGTCCAAACCAAGGTTTCATTTGTTGTTATGATGCAGCAGTTCAGGAGCTCCTGAAATCCCATTCCACATGGCCAATATCCAGGCTCTCCTCCTCACATTCCCATTTCAGTGATCAGTTCAGATGGATGGATCTGTTTGTGTTTGATGTTCTCCTCTATTTCTCCCCTTCCTGCCCTTTACTTTGCCTCGAGGTTGGACTTGATGGTCTCAGAGGTCTTTTCCAACCTTAATGATTCTCTAATTATGGACAAGAAATGTTTCCATCCCTGCAGTGAGCTGAGACTTTGACCTCTGCAGCTTTTCAGATGCAACACCAGTGGTCCAAGTCCTCATAATCAGGGATTTCATTTATTCCCAGCCATAGAAAAGCCTTCTCAATGGAATTCCAGATCTCATTTTCTGTGCAGTTCATTATTTGGGACGTGGTGGCTGCACCTGCCTGGGGTTTGTGTTTGGAGAGAGGGGCAGGTTGGATGAAAGGAGCTCTCTGCACATCCAGAGTGGCCACAGCAGGAGCTGCTGATCCTCCAGAGCTCTGTGCTGCTTCCCAGAGCCAGGGAATCATGGAATGACAGAACCACAGCACCATGGAATCTCTACATCCCAGTGCAGCTGGGGCTGCCTCAGCATCCCTGGAAGTGTCCAAGGCCAGGCTGGACAGGGCTGGGAGCTCCCTGGGATGGAGGAAGGGGCTGGAACAAGGCAGGCTTGAAGGTCCCTTCCACCCCAAACCACACCATGACCCCTGGGGTCTCCTCCTGCCCCCCTTTTCCAGGAAGGAATTCAGATAAGGAAGCCTCCAGCACTGACCTGCTGGAGCTGCACTGGTGTCACCAGGAGTGACAACCACGAGGGGACCCCGGGGTGCAGAGCCATGGTGGGGACAGGGGACAGCCAGGACAGCAGTGTCCCCAACCCCTGTGTGAGCTGAGGAGCCCTGGCCGTGACAGGGGGGACACAGGGGGAGAGGGGACACAGGGGGAGAGGGGACACAGGGGGAGAGGGNGGGACACTGAGGGAGAGGGGACACTGAGGGACAGGGGACACTGAGGGTGAGGGGACACTGAGGGTGAGGGGACACTGAGGGAGAGGGGACACTGAGGGACAGGGGACACTGAGGGTGAGGGGACACAGAGGGTGAGGGGACACTGAGGGAGAGGGGACACTGCAGCCCCCCCAAAGCGCTGCCACCCCCCAGACAAGGACAGGGAAGTGTCAAAAGGCCACTGAAAGGATTAATTAGGACTTAATCACCCACTCAGCCTCCTGCCAAACCTGGGGGGCTTTGGGAGCAGCTGAGGGAGGGGGAACATTGTTAGGAACATTGCTGGGGACATTGCTGGGGACACTGGACATTGCTGGGGACATT
>VWYP01031432.1:44943-58779 GCA_013400435.1 Pycnonotus jocosus
TTTTCCCTTTTTTTTTTTTTTTTTTTTTTTTTTTTTTTCTTTTTTTTTTCTTTTTTCAAGCAGGTAATTTATTTTTCTAAATTTTCTTTCACAGAAAAGGTCCTTTTCTTCCTAACACATTTCTTTGTTGCAAGCAGTTGCCAACACCTCAGGGTTTCTGCTTGTTTATGAGCAATGGAGTGTCTCTTTTCCTGGTTTTCCTTCTTTTTCAAGCCTTAGTTCAGTTTCCCCAATATTTTTACTCCACTGAATGCCAGAGTTTGAAGGCAGGACAATGTGTAGATTTCTCTCACAGTGGGGATTCTTTAGAAAAAAAGAAGAAATAAAAAAGGCCAAATCTGTTTTAAACAATTCCCAAACTCTGATCCCCATGAAAATCAGACTCCTTGGAGTCAATTAAAATTTCCCTCAACAAAATTCCTGCAGTGCAGTGAGAGATGATTTTGTTACAGGTGTGGGAAGTACCCAGGGAAACCAAAGACAGAGTCCTGCAGGATTGGATCTCCTTCCATGTCCGTTCCTCTGTGCAGAGAGGATGGATGGATGGATGATGGATGATGGATGATGGATGGATGATGGATGGATGGATGATGGATGATGGATGATGGATGATGGATGGATGATGGATGATGGATGATGGATGGATGGATGATGGATGGATGGATGATGGATGGATGATGGATGATGGATGATGGATGGATGATGGATGGATGGATGGATGATGGATGGATGGATGGATGATGGATGGATGATGGATGGATGATGGATGGATGATGGATGGATGATGGATGATGGATGGATGATGGATGGATGGATGGATGGATGATGGATGGATGATGGATGGATGGATGGATGATGGATGGATGATGGATGGATGATGGATGGATGGATGATGGATGATGGATGGATGATGGATGGATGAATGATGGATGATGGATGATGGATGGATGGATGATGGATGGGTGATGGAGGGAAGAATGGATGGATGGATGGATGGATGATGGATGGATGATGGATGGATGGATGGAGGGATGGAGGGATGGATGGATGGATGATGGATGGATGGGTCCATGGATATTTAATTCCTGGATGGGTGATCCTGAGATTTGGATTGGGATTTAAGGCCATGTGGAGCCTCCTCTCTGGCAGAAACTCCTTCCTGACACTGGCAGTGAGAGGATTTGGGATTTGCCCCTGAGAGTCTCCTGCCTGAAACTCATCACTTGTGCTCCATCACCCAAAAAAGCCTTTCCAAAGCAAAAAATATCCCAATTCCAAGCAAAGCAGCACTGGGGTGGATCCTGGTCCTCAGGGGTGCTGAGGATTCTGATCACCTCAGGAAGGAGTCCACAAAAAGCTGGGAAGCCTGGCCCAGCCCGGTCCATGCATCCCTCAGGGGATGCTCCCACACATTCTCCTTTCCTACAGGCTGCTCCTGACACTTCCAAGTGAATCCCTGAGAAATCCACAGCACAATTCCTATTTCACACACCAGGCAAGAGAAAATAAACTCCCCCCCAAAAAAGCCCTGGAGCTGCAGACTGAGTTTATAAATAAACTGGCACAGAAACGAGAACCTCTGGACCATGAGAGCTGCTGGAGAAAGTGTCCCTGAGTGCTGCAGAGGGTGCACAAAGCCCAGTCACACCTTCCAGGGCAGCCAGATCCTGAATCCAGCAGGCAGGAACCCTCTGGGGATCAACTGCCTCCTTTAAACAGGCTCTGAACCAAAGCTGCAGAGCATTTCTGAGGGCCAAATGGGATGCTCGAAGCTCAAAACCACAGCTGGGCAAGAAAAAGCTGCTTTTCTCCTGCTTTGCTGCTTCCAAAGCTTTGCCATCTCCAGTGTCCCGAGTGCTGAGCTGTAAACTCAGCCCTGGAGGTTTGGGAGGGTGGATTTTGTTACAGGGAAGATGTGGGGGTGGAAAGGAGGTCCCTCCACAGGCAGGTGAACGTGAGGCCTCCCAGAACTGCTGTGGTGGATTCATCCTCTGCACGGGGCTCCAGGGGGGTGCCAGGGACACCTGTGCCACCACAGACCAGGGCACGAACCCTGCAGTGCTCACATCTGCACCAGCTGTGCCAGCACATCTGGACACAGGCCTAGGGACAGGGAGCAGTGTCTGGAGATGGATTCATCCCTGCACGGGCTCAGCTCTCCCAAAAATCCACGGAGAGCACCAGGGGAATGTCCTGGCAGCAAAGGGAGGTTCAGTGAGGCAGCAGAACCCTTCCCCTTCCACTGACAATGGCACCACAGAGCTGGAATTTAACACAAAAAGGCCTTGAAAGCCTTGCTGGGACCCAAAGGTGACATTTAGCTGTCCCCAGTGCACACAGCTCCACTTGAGCCACCCCCCTCCACATTTTTTATACCAAACCCAGTAAAAATGGCACTTCTGCAGCACAATTTATCCCTTCCTGAGGCTGAGTGTCCCAGGTTATCTGGGATGAGCTCTGGGACAGTCCCAGGATATTTGGCATCAGCTAAAGGACACTGAGCAGTGTCCCAGGGTTTTTGGGATGAACTTCACACCATCCTCCCATGGAAAATCTCACCTTTTAAATATGGATATGAGGAACCCATGACCCAAACTGCAGGAGCAGCTGTGGCAGGAGACATTTCATTCCTGAAATCAGGGTATGCTCAGGGTGCTGGAGTTAAGGGACGCTGCTGAACACAGTGACCACAGCTGGGTGTCCCAGGAAAGGGCTCTGCCTTTCTCCCAGCTCACACTGCAGTGGGTCTGCAGGACGATCAATGCCAAGGTTTCCAACCTCTTTACTTTTCCAGCTGGGAAAGCCCAAGAAATGGTTGATATTTTACATGGATAGATATTTTTTTCTGTGGAAATCACTTGAAGTTATCTCAGGTTCAACAATCAAAAAGTGCTGCCCAGAATGAGGTCGTGCTGTGGGATGATTTGTTTGGTGGAAGAGGATCTGGGAAGCTGTTCCTGGTGCAATGGTTCAGCCCCAATTCTCCGTCTTTGCCCCCATCCATCAAATTTCCCAAATCCTCAGCTGCATTTGCTGATTTAAACCCCAGAGCAGCCACCAAGAGGGCAGGCACTGAATCTGTGAAGATTCACAGAGATGTGGAATGGGTTGGATGGGAGAGCCCTTAAAGCTCATCTGATCCCCCCCCTGCCATGGCAAGGACACCTTCCACTGTCCCAGGGACACCTTCCACTGTCCCAGGCTGCTCCCAGCCCCAATGTCCAACCTGGCCTTGGGCACTGCCAGGGATCCAGGGGCAGCCACAGCTGCTCTGGGCACCCTGTGAGTAGAGAATTCCTCCCCAATCTCCCTCCTCTCTTTCTCCCTAGCAGCTGAATTCAGAAGGTTCTCTGAACAGCTGACACGGCAGCTCCTGAAATCCAGGAATTGAGATTTTTGCAGCAGAGCAGCTCAGCAGCAGCAAAAAAAAATTCTTGTGCGAGGTGTAAAATGTCCCATCCTGTGGTTTTACAACATCCTGCACCAGCCCGGGGGGACAGCACTGCCCCAGGAGGAGGAGGAGGAGAAGAGGGAGGAAGGGCTGGACTCAAAGGGGCCCCAGGATCTGTTCTCACATCAAACTGGACACAGGCACAAACAATTCCTCTGCAGCAGGGCTCGTTTGCCACCAGCAGATGAACTCCTCTGCAGGGACAGGAGGAGAAACTCACACACGGGAGGCAACTGCAGCAGGTTTATCTCGGAACTCCACAAAGAAAAATCCCTCTCCAGGCGAAATTCTGTTTGGAGACAGCCCCAACACCGCTCCTCACCCCTCCCTCACTCCCTCTCCGTGCCCGGCCCTGTGCCACCGCCATTCCCACACATTTTCCCCTTCATTTCCCTCGATTAAGGCACTAATTGATTGACCAGAGCAGGAGAGCCCAGATCTGTCCCCTGGGACTCCTCAGCGACAACTGCACCCGGGATTGGGGATGGGCAGAGCAATAACCCCGGGGGCTGGGAGGGGACGGGGAAAGCTCCGTGTCCCCTCGCTGTCCCCTCCCTCTGCTCTCCGCGTTCCCAGCCAGCCCTGACCCCCCTTCCTCTGGCTCAGTTCCCTCCCCAGCCAGCCCCAAATGCCATCCCAAATGCAGGATCCACGGTCCCTGCTCCATTTTCCAGGGAGCAAAGTGTCCTTTGGTGCCTGTGCTGAGGGGCTGCTCACACCTCAGGGGTCCCTGCTGGCCCCGGGCTGGCCCTGCACAGCCCCCCCTCCCTGCTGTGGGAATTTTGGCCATTCCTACTCACCCATCAAAGATCACAAACCCCAGGATATCCAGGATATCCCTCTCCCTAGCAAAAAAAGTCTGTGGGAGCCTGGAGAAAGGAAAATGTTCCCCCAAAGGCAGAAAACACAAAGAGCTGCTGGAGCTGTTCCCTGTGCAGGACCTGCAGGGACATCCCACCAGTGAGAAACGAGAGCTCTGAGCAGTGTCTCCCCATTGGAATTCTGCTCCTCCTGCTCCTGCAGAGCAGCTTTGCTCATCCCCAGATGCCCAGGCTGCTCCTGAACCCCAGGGATTCATGCAGGCTGATCCCTGATGGGATGAAGGTGGCTGGGGGATGATCCAGCACTGTCCCCTCGTGCCACACAAAGCCCCCAGATGTCCTGTCTGGAATTCCCAGCAGCTCCATGTGCACACAGCAAAGGGAAAATGGGGAATTTAACCAGGCAGAGCTTTGGCTCTCAGCTGCTCACAGCACAAAGTGTTGACTTTTCCAAATCACCTCATCAGGGCTGTGGGCACAGAATTTCTCCTGCACCCGCTGCAGCTGCAGCCCTGTTGTTTAACAATGCCACTTGTCCTCATTTCCCAAAGCGTTTCAGCCACCCCAGAGAGGTTCATGTCATCAAAAACCTCTCATCCAGGGCTGTTATTCCCTCTGGCCCTGCTGCTGAGCCCCAGGAGCTCCTCCACATCCCATCCCAAAGGAAGTGTTTAATGCTGGAGCCTGGAGGCTCTGCCCGTGGAAATGAGCTTGGCAAAGATATCCCAGCATGGGGAGGGCTGGGGGAAGGTGCTTGGGTGGGACAGGGGAAGGCATTTTCTGGATGCCCACACGGTTTCTCTCTCCCCTGGGACTGGTTTAAGATGCTTTGGGGTGAGGTTTTGTGGTGGCACTGCCCAGCCAGGTGTCCCTTCTGTCCCATCCTTGCCCCCAGCTCTGGGCACAGCCTTGTGGGCACCATTCCCTCCTTAAAATCCTTCCTTGGGCATGGCTGCAGGGCTGAAGGGCTCTGTCAGCAACCCAGGCTCAGCCCCTGCCATTCGCTCCAGAAAATGTGGAACTTGCACCTCTAGGGGAAATGGGACACATGGCCAGGCCCTAATTCCCAAAACCGCTTGGTTTCCCATCAGGAATCCCACAGGAGATGATGCAGAGGCAGGAATGCTCAGGAAGGAGGTGACTGATGGCCCTGCAGGTGGATGGGGCAAGGCCAGGGAGCAATGGGCAAAGGGACCCTGTTCCCTGAATGACACTGCCATGATTTTATCCTTGTTCTTTCTTTGGGAAAAAGCTGCAAAGGCATTGTGCTCCAACTGCAGAGGAAAAGCAGCTGGAGCCCTTCAAGGGCCCATAAATCCAGGGAAGTGCTAAGTAAAGAGGTGCTAAAGGCCATAACTGTTGTTTTCCAAGGCCATGGAGCATTTGTGGAATTCAGTCAGAGCTTTGCTGCCCAAAGGAGCCCCCGGGGCTGTCCCTGCCCACCCAGGGCTCTCACCTGGAGCCTCTGCTCCCTTTTCCCTGTCCCACCACAGCCAGGGAGGCACCAGGGCCGTGTCCCTGTGGAAGCTGATCCCAAGCACCCTGCTGCTCTAAATCCAGGCACAATCCCATCTCCTGGCCTCACTCCAGGTGTTTGCAGTGCTGGGAGGGTCGCTGAAAGCAGTGGGTTAAACTGTGAGCGGAATTGTGGGGAAGGCTCCAGACTTCTCTGCTCCCCATCCAAGAGCTCAGCTCACAAACTTGATTTTCCTACCAGGATTTCTGCTTCTTGAGCAGCTCCTGAGGGGCTGGAATCCTGGAAGGCACCAAAGGCTCAGTGGGATGGGATGGGGCTCCCTCCTCTCCCTCCCAGGCTGGGATGAGGCTCCCAAGGAGCAGTGGAGGCAATAAAACACCCCTGGCTCCCAGTCCTGCCCCTCCTGGGGCCATTTCCTCCTCCCAGGTACATCACAAATCATGGGGACTTCACCAGCACCAGTCTCCTGCTTTGACAACCAAATCCTGGAATCCAGAGCAGAACTTTCAGGGTTATTCCTGTCCCATGCCAGGAGGCCAGGAACAAGTTTTTAAAAGCCTTTTAAAATACTCTTCCAAAGCTCCACCCAGTTCAGTCTGGACGGGGCTGGAGGGTTGTAAAAGAAGGCAGAAATTCTCATTTCCAGGTTTGGCTCTTTTGCTTCATTAAACTTGGCAAGTGCCAGAGTTTCTTAGCAGGCAAAGGTTGTGGGATGGTCAGGGAGAGGAGCTGCAATCCCACAGGAAGCCACACATTGGATCCATTGGCAGCCAACGTGCAGCTCTGTGTTTTTGGGGAGTTTTGATCCTGCCATAACAGCCTGCACTGCTTTTCCTGGAAGCTCCAATGCTGTTTAAACAAAGTCTCACTGCAGGGCAGGCAAAAAGCAGCTCCCAGGGCTGGATCTGTCTCCTTCCAGGGCCTGGGACCAGCAGGACCAAACCACCCCAGGGCAGCAAAACTTTCTCTGGCACAACACAGGTTTATCCTGAGCTCATCCCTGACCTCTGCAGAAATCCCAGTGGGACCTGAGCTGCCCAGCACATTCCCTCTGTGCAGAGCAGCCCCTGCCACAGCCCAGGGACACTGAACAGGGACACACCTCTGGGAGCAGCCAGATGGCTCCAAGGTTCCCAAGTCAAAAGATTACTGGAGAAAAAAATGCTTTTCTCCTCCAAAAGTGAAATGCAGACTCCCAAATGTGTTGCAGGAGTCTTGGGGTGCTTTGCTGTGCCAGCTGCATTCACCCACAGGAACACAGGGCTTGGCTGGACACAATTCCCTCCACAAACCTGGGATGTTCTTCCACAACCCCTGGCATGGTGGACTTCCACACCTTTTCCACAACCATTCCCACTCAGTGAAACATCATGTGCTCCTCAACAAATCCACTCTGGGAGCTGCTGAGAGCTGGCTCAGCAGCTGGCTAATTGCTGAAGTTGCAATTAAAGCAGAGCTCACTTACCTGCCAGAATATGCTGTCTATTGTGTTCCCCAGGAAACCGTCCCTGCCCTCCGACGACACCAGCTTAGGTCCCAGAATGGTCATAAACTCATCAAAATCCACCTGGCCATCCCCTGGAATGAGAGGGAAAGATCAGAGGCTCAGAAATCAGACAGGAGGTTGGATTGGAAAGGACTTTTAGAGGCCATCCAGTGCAACACCCTGATGTGAACAGGAACACTTCCCACTGTCCCAGGCTGCTCCAAACCCCATCCAACCTGGCCTTGGGCACTGCCAGGGATCCAGGGGCAGCCACAGCTGCTCTGGGTACCTGTGCCAGGGCCTGCCCACCCTCATTATTATCAATTAATTACCCCTGAGAGCCCAACATGCCCCTGTGGACCTGCTGAACATCAGGGACCCCCCAAGCCCTGGGAAACCTCCACAGCAACTTCCCGGTGCCCAGGGACCCAAATCCCTTTGCTGTGCCCCTGCTGTGCCCCAGCTGCCCTCAAGGACAGAATCAGGCTGAGGGGAACAGGTCCCAGAGTGTCCAGCTTCCCAAAAAGCCATTTTGCCAGGGGGACAGGAGCCACCAGCATGGCCAGGGCTCTCCCTCTCAGCTTCTGCTCGACTTTTACAGGGCCAGCCCCAGGCTCCACAGGGAGGGAGAGCAGGCACAGCAGGGCCAGGCTATTGCAGACCCAGGGGCACAGCAGGGCCAGGCTATTGCACATCCAGGGGCACAGCAGGGCCAGGCTATTGCACATCCAGGGGCACAGCAGGGCCAGGTTATTGCACATCCAGGGGCACAGCAGGGCCAGGCTATTGCAGATCAAAGGGCACAGCAGGGCCAGGTTATTGCAGATCCAGGGGCACAGCAGGGCCAGGTTATTGCAGATCCAGGGGCAGAGCAGGGCCAGGCTATTGCAGATCCAGGGGCACAGCAGGGCCAGGCTATTCCAAATCCAGCGTTTCAGCCCAGCTCCCCAGCAGCATTGCTGTGTGTGCCCGGCATGCAGAGCAGGCAGTGCAGGCACAGCCTCAGTGCCACCAGCAGGGACAGGTGACAGCTCCTGCCACTAATGAGCCGAGCTGGGGCAGTGCTGAGTGTGGCTCCTGCTCTGAACGAGGCACGGGGCTGTTGGGAGGGAGTTTTGTATCAAATGTCACCTTTCCTCCACAAAAAAAGGGATATTCATGCCTGCTGAAGGATCTTAAAAATCCCTGTCTGTCTGAGCAGTTCAAAGCCCAGCTCTCCTGAGAATGCTTAACCTAATCTTGTGGAAAATCTCCTTCATTGATCAGGCCATGGGCATCTCCTCCTCCGTGTTATTGAGCAGATGGGGTGGATAAATCAGAGCTGCTTCCAGCGTGGGATCACAACCAGCACCTGCAGGACTCGGGGTTGTGTTTTACTCCCATTCCGCTGGGAGTGACCACACCCAGCCCTCCCTGGAGCTGCTGCTGTTCAATCACCGGCTGTGGGAATTGTCTCAGACCCTGAGACTCCAGCAGATCAGTGCCAGGGTTGAGACTGAAACACCGAGTGCCAGCCGTGCCAGGGGGGCACCACTGCCGCTATCTGTGCTTCTTATCACATCTGTGCTTCTTATCACATCTGTGCTTCTTATCACATCATCTGTGCTTCTTATCAGATCTGTGCTTCTTATCACATCTGTGCTTCTTATCACATCTGTGCTTCTTATCACATCTGTGCTTCTTATCACACCCGAGATCTGAGCAGCTGCGTGGCCCATCGCCATCTCCCCTGTCCTTATCTCCGCACAAACGCCGAGGGAAAATCAGCACAGCCCCAACACAAAACCAGCACAGCCCGAGCCCAAAACCAGCACAACCCCAACANACAAAACCAGCACAGCCTGAGCACAAAACCAGCACAACTGGAGCTCAAAACCAGCACAAAACCAGCACAGCCCGAGCCCCAAACCAGCACAGCCCGAGCCCCAAACCAGCACAGCCCGAGCCCCAAACCAGCACAGCCCGAGCCCCAAACCAGCACAGCCCGAGCCCCAAACCAGCACAGCCCGAGCCCCAAACCAGCACAGCCCGAGCCCCAAACCAGCACAGCCCGAGCCCCAAACCAGCACAGCCCGAGCCCCAAACCAGCACAGCCCGAGCACAAAACCAGCACAGCCCGAGCGCTCCCTGGGCCGAACTGCCATCTCGGGCACCAGGATATGTGGGGTTTCTGGGAGGGAATGTCCCGGGGTGAGGCTCTGGAAGGGAACCCTGCAGGGATCCTGTCCCCAGGAGCCCGTCCGGTTCCTACAGCCGCTCCCAGCCCCGGGGCTCTGCAGGACCGAGCTCATTCCTGGGACAGTTTATGGAGGTAAGGACAGGGCACGCCAACCCTTGGGGAGCCATTCTTTAACATCTTTGCGCTGTGCAAAACGCGTTTCCCCGGCGCCCCTCGGGAGCATCCCGGGGATGGATCCGTCCCCGCATCCCTCGGGAAGGTGACGCGAGGTGACAGCGGCTCGGGGTCATTCACAGCGCGGCACAGCGCTCCATGGCACACCCAGCAGCCAATCCACGCGCTGCCATGCAAATCGGGATGCTTTGGGATGCTAATTTCTCCAAATTAGCCAGATTAGCAAGAAAACAATTTGCATTTTGAGGAGGTGCTGGTACCTGCCCCCGCAGACATTTGGGCCGTGCCCGTGTGACCCCGAGCACGGAGTTCTTGGGTTCGGGTTCTCTCCAGTGTCACCCCACCCTGAGAGGACAGGCAGGACTCGGTCCCGAACCTGATTCCAGAGAAAAGAGTGCCGGGAACGCCGGGCTCGGACTTTGTGCAAGACTTCGGGCAGCCCCTTGCTGGTGACTGCCCTGTGCCTCTGCCAGGGATCATCACTAACTTCACAGGCTTTAATTAGCAGCTTAATGAGAGCATTTTCCACAACCTCATAAGGAAGATGCCATTGAAAAATGCATTATCCGCTTATCGACTGCTTTTTCAATTAAAACTCTTAACTAGCAAGGCAACTAGACCCCACATTTTCCTGATAGAAATATCCCTTTAACATCCACGTGAAGCTGCAAAAAACAACCCTTCCCTGCCATCAGCACCTCGGGAGACTGCAGCATCATTTCATCAACAGAGAGAAATCACGGGTTTGGCTGAAAATTCCTTTTGACAGCCACGAGAGAAATGTTATAAAAACCAAGAGCAAAGCCTGCATGGGGCTGCTCTGCACAGCCAGGGCATCACCAAAGCCCAGATTTCACATCCCATCCTGGGAGCACGGTGTGGAATTGGGGTTTGGCACAGGCAAGAGCCGCCCTCCTCATCCTCCTCACCCTCCTCATCCTCCTCATCCTCCTCATCCTCCTCACTCTCCTCATCCTCCTCACCCTCCTCATCCTCCTCACCCTCCTCATCCTCCTCACCCTCCTCATCCTCCTCATCCTCCTGCTCCTCCCCACGCAGCGCCGGGAGCTGCTGGGGGATGCACTCACTCGCTGAGCATCTGCTCGGGATGGAGCCCTGCAATCAAACCCAACCCTCCCATCCCTGTTCTGCAGATGTGCTGCTCTCCCCAGGGTCTCTGGGATTCTGAGCCATGAGTGGATTATCCCCAAATTAACTCGGAGCTGGTTTAAGGATGGAAAGAAAGGAGGAAAAGGCCGGGTGGAACTCGTGTGCTGTGGGTTCTCCCCCACCTTCCTTGCTCCTCGCCAGGAGCCATCCTGCAATTCCTGATCCCAGCAGGGCTCTCAGGACCCCAATTCCCCTGAGGAATGGGTGCTGGTCACATCCTCCTCTCCTCCATCTCTAGGCTCCCACTGAGGACTGGGCAGAGCCCATCCCGCAGGAGCAGAGCCCTGGGAAGGCCAGAGGGGCAGGGGCAGGAGCAGCTCCAGGCAGTGCAGAGGGATGAGCTCCGTGCCCCGGGACAGCTCCCTCCTCTCCCTGCCCCCGGGCACAAAGGCACATTTATAAACCCGGGCTGGATATCCCTGAGTGAGGAAGGGAAACGGCTCCATGGGGACCGGGCAGGGATGGGTTAATGGCTGCACCTGAGCATTCCAGAGCTCTGCTCCAGCTTGGGGATTCCAGGATTCCAGAGCTTCTTTACAAACTGGGAGGGCAGGGAAACCCAGGGCCACGGTGGGGTGGGGATACTGGGATAGGGAATCACTGGGAATGGTGGTGAGGGGATACTGGGAATCACTGGGAATGGTGGTGAGGGGATACTGGGAATCACTGGGAATGGTGGTGAGGGGATCCTGGGACAGGGAATCACTGGGAATGGTGGTGAGGGGATACTGGGACAGGGAATCACTGGGAATGGTGGTGAGGGGCTGTGGGACAGGGAATCCTTGGGAATGGTGGTGAGGGGATACTGGGACAGGAAACCCTTGGGAATGGTGGTGAGGGGATACGGGGACAGGGAATCACTGGGAATGGTGGTGAGGGGCTGTGGGCCAGGGCAGCCTGGCAGGTGGCAGAGGGGGTGAGGACAGGGGGGTTCCTGGCAGGATTCCAGCCCATCCCTGAGCTCCACCCAGCAGCCAAGGGATGGGTCAGTGCCCGTGTGGGTGATGTGGGCAGAGCACCAGAGCTGAGCCCTGGTTTAAACCCACCCAAAGCATTCCCTGGTTTCCTCCCAGCTGTGCCCTCTCGTTCTCCTGCCCTGAAGCTCTGTGCTCACCCTGGCATTGATGTCACCCAGTCACCTGTGGGCACCAGCGCTGCTGGCTGAGCCTCATGACTCAGGCACTGACTCAGAACCTCTCTGGCCACCCCAGCAGAGCCAAACCACATCAGCTCATCATCCCCAGGCCCTCAGCTGGCTGGGAAGAGCTGCCAGGTGCCCACAGAGGTTTGCTCCCTCTGGGGTCCTCTGGGATCCTGGCAGAAAACAGGGAATTGTGACAATCAGGGACGGCAGCAGTGGGAGCCTGGCTCG
Source organism: Pycnonotus jocosus (assembly GCA_013400435.1). Lineage (NCBI taxonomy): Eukaryota > Metazoa > Chordata > Aves > Passeriformes > Pycnonotidae > Pycnonotus > Pycnonotus jocosus. The sequence goes on from VWYP01031432.1 coordinate 57,074, forward strand.
TTGTCCCATCGTGGGAAGAGGGTGCTGGAGGCACCAAGCAAAACCTCTGGGTTCTCTGGGAACCTTTCCAGTGCCACAGAGCCCCTGTGGCCAGCAGAGCCTTGCCAAAGCTCCACCTCACAGCTCCTTTGTGTGGTGCAGAGACCTTGGGGATAACTCCAGCTTGAGGAGCCCCAGCATCAACATTTGCCGTGTGTGAGCTCGGTTTGGCTGCCCCCAGAGCTCCAGCAGGGAATCCCAGGATCCCATGGCACATCCAGCACAATTCTGCCCAGTGTGGGCATGGCAGGGTTGGGGCTGGAGCATCTTTAGGGTCCCTCCCACCCCAAACCCTTCTGTGGCTCTTTGATCCCAAGAGCACCAAAGGTGAGGAGCAGCAGCCAGGAGCAGCCTGGAGCTGGGAATGCCAGAGTTTGCCCGGACCTTGCAGCCCAGGGGGATTTGCTTTGGGCCTGACAAGGAAAGGGGTGTCTGCACCCCTGCAAAATGTTCATTGGGCTCCTAAATAAACCTGTGGGATCACAGAACCATGGAATCACTGAGCTTGGACCTGACCTCCAGGATCATTGAGTCCAACCTTCCCCCAGCACTGCCAAGGCCACCACTGACCCCTGTCCCCAAGAGCCACAACCCACCCAGCTTTTGAACATTTCCAGGGATGCCTGACCACCCCCAGTGAAGAAATGTTCCCAAAAATCCACCCTGAGCCTCCCCTGGGCCAGCCTGAGGCCGTTCCCTCTCCTCCTGTCCCTGTTCCCTGGGAGCACAGCCCGACCCCCTCGGCTGTCCCCTCCTGTGCAGAGGAGAAGGGAGATAGAAAAAAGAAAATCATTAATGACTGAACGTGTGGAGGGGACTGGGAAAGCAGCAGGGAGCAGACTTTGGGCTGGACACCACCTCAGGGGACAAGAGAGAGCCTCCAGCCCTTCGCAGAGGGGATTCACTCTCCTGAGCTGCTTCCCTTCAGCACCAATTCTCCTCCAGGTTCTGATCCCCCATCCCCAGGACTGAGAGGTTCCAGGTGTCAGAGCTGTTTGTGAGAGCTGAGCACAGAGAACTCCCACCCTCCCTCCCCTCAGCCTGGAGCCCCAAAGGATTTCCTCTTCCCCCAGCCCTTCCCGGGGAGCAGGGGAGGGTGGATGTGCTGCAGGATGTGCAGCAGGAAGCACAGAGCAGCCCCAAAGAGCACCCAAAGCCCTCCCCGAACCCCATCCTGCCCTCCCCTGCTCCTGATCCCGCAGGATTCACCCTCGGGACTCTGCCCAGGCTGGAAATGCCGGGCAGGGAGGGCAGGGAGAGCAGGGAGGGCAGGGAGGGCAGGGAGAGCAGGGAGAGCAGGGAGGGCAGGGAGGGCAGGGAGGGCAGGGAGAGCAGGGAGAGCAGGGAGGGCAGGGAGGGCAGGGAGGGCAGGGAGAGCAGGGAGAGCAGGGAGGGCAGGGAGGGCAGGGAGGGCAGGGAGAGCAGGGAGAGCAGGGAGGGCAGGGAGGGCAGGGAGGGCAGGGAGAGCAGGGAGAGCAGGGAGAGCAGGGAGAGCAGGGAGGGCAGGGCTGGTTCCAAATCCCCTCATCCCTCAGCTCCGGGGAACTCCTGCCCGTGCTTTGGGGAACAGGGGAATTCTCGGAGGAGCAGGGGGTGACCCCATCCTGCCCAATTCCCAGGGGACAGCCCCACCCTGTCCTCAGGACAAACCCCTGGCTCTCCAAATT